>ML269976.1:0-30856 GCA_005239495.1 Nicotiana undulata | reverse complement strand
GGGGGGGGGGGGTAGTTTGGGCCGTTGATTTGAATTAATCAACAACTCATATTAGTGATGGGTATTGGGTCAGGCAGGCTAGGGTTTGGGCCTGGGTTATTTGGGCTAATTAATTAGGTTAGGGGTCAGATTAATTGGGCTAGGATTTAAATAAAAAGGGACTAATTGTTAAATTCCCAATTAAATAGATAAATAATTAATTACAAATGGCTAATAATTATATAAAATGAAATTAATGCTAAATATGCTGAATTAAAATGATTAATCAGTATTAAAAATACAAACGACTAATTATTGAGTAAAAAATAACATAAAATATGTAATAAGGCTATAATTGCAAAGTTATTGCACTTATAGCCAAATAATGCAAATTTGGCTAATTTGTGAAATACTTAATAGGACAAAAAATGATATATTAAACCAAAAAATGTTTTAAAATCATTCGTAATGCCATTTATGGTTATATTTTTTGGTTATAAAAATGCTGGATAAATTAGAGTAAATTAATAAAAATGAGGGAAAATTATAGAAAAATGCCAATTATTATAAAAATTGATTTTGAAGGCATATATGCAAGTTTAAAAATGCTTTGAGAAAAAATTGGGTATCAACAAGGGTAACAATATAAAAGGAGAGAAACATGGAATCAGTAAGAAACTCAAATATAGTAAAATTCTAAGTTAAGAGCAAGGTATATCTTCAAGTAAATGGTAATGTTTTATGTTGGGAGATCTCTGATACCGGCACACCACCAAGCCTATGGCACGGGAATCGATCTGCGCCCGATAGACTAATCTATCTCACCTCAATGTGTGTGGGTGGACATAGAGACACAACACATCCACCATGCGCGCGGCATAGTATCCGATCACCGCCTGACCGAAAAAACCATCTCACCACAATGTTGTGCGGGTTGACATGGGCCTTTGCTTGCTATCATTTCCTCCCAATTAAGGGGAATACTCTCAACACATCACTATCAAAATTTATTCCTCAATCATTCCTACACCGGCACGTGCAGTATTGAGTTTACGTCATTTCAACCCACCCTTCCTCGGTGACCCAACTATACTCCTAAAAATATTATTGTATAAAAGTGTTACGATTCATTTCATAGCCATTTCAATATCTTTCACTTCATTGGAACTCTTTTCCATACATGTAAATCATTGTTCTTGTAATGGTGGTTGCCTTTCAATTATTTCATACTCTTATTCTTTCACTTTCAAGGATCATCATAGGTCATCAACATAAAGAACATTTTAAAATCACGACCTTAAACACATGAGTAATAAAAGTCTTAAACACGTTGAATTTGAGAGCATAATGATTTGCAATTGAAGCATAAATTTAAGTCACAAGCACTAAATACATTAACCATATTTCTAATATTTTCCGAAAAGATAGGAACATGATAGGACAATTGGAACATGAATCAAATCAGAAGACGTGGGAAAGCTAACCATATAAGCTAAATGTAGTGATGGAAATAGGAACTTGATAAAATCATGATCGAATTTTATGAGAAATTCATCGAATCTGATTCTACGAAAAGATTTTAGCCAATATACCTCTTTTGAGCTTTTTCTTTAAATTACTACAAATTTTCAAGACTACTAGCTATTTCAATATATAGATTCATCACAAAATTTAGCCATAGTTAGGGAGGTGCACATTGGCTCAGCTCATTTAAGCATTTCATCAAACACTAGGTGTGTAATTGCTACTACACGGTCCTATGGTGTTAATCCTTCATCCCCCAACCAATCATCGTATTAATAGCTCATGAATATTAGTTCAGCAACCTCCGCACCACCTACATTGGCACATGCATGCACAAATGACAACTCCTATCCTTGAAATCATACTTTCCACTACCTTTACTCAGCTCGATTTCGCAATTGAGAGTTTAGGGATAGAACCTTACCTCTTTGGTAGAGGACTTTGTGAGGTTTCCCTTTGAATTTCCAATGCTTGAGCAAGAAATTGAAGTGCGGATATGTTAGTTCCTCTCCTTCTCTATTCATCTCCCTTCCCATATTTCTAAAATTTTGCCTTCCAAACGACCCTAATGGCTTTTAATCAAAATAAGGTCGGGTTATAAATACAAAAAATGGACCCTCCGAATACAATGTGCGATCAGAATGCCCTGCAGAATAGGTCTGCAATCCGCGAAAAGGACCACAAAATCGTCCTCCAAAACTAGGCTAGCATGGTCAAGTTTTTGGAGAATCTGCGGTCCACGGATCACTTCTGCTGCCACAAAATGGACCGCAAACCCTCGCTCAAGAAAATCCTCATGATGGTTCTGTGATGGAATTGCGGTCTTGCGAAATAAATATGTGGCCTCATAATTGACAGTGGAATAGACCTCAAAATTGAGCTTCTCATGTTCATGTCCGCGATGGTTCTGCGGCCAGCCGAACTGATCAGTGATCGCATAGACCGCAAAAATGCCATGTTCTACAAATTTTCCAACCAACTCCACAATGCATTGCACAACCCAAAATGTATGTACATCGGCGAGCCTACCTCGGTACCAAAAATCCTCGAATTCTTTGCAAACTTTTATGGAACTTACACTTATCCTACTTTTGATTCATAACTAATAATGGGATTCTTATATTATAGCATGATAGATGCAGTGAGCGTGAGGCATTGGAATTAATAAGATAAGGTTTTGATTTAGTTTTGAAAGGAATGTCGTGATTTCTAGAAAACATGAGAGATTTCAGATATTTAAGAGAGTGCTAACACTATCTTGTATCACCTGGGAAGAGTGTGTAATATAGAAGGTGCATTGTGTACTGTGTTGTAGATGTACTGCAAACATTTTGTGGCTGATAATCATTGATGTTTAGGTTTTTCTACCAGGTGCGGAAAGTTATGGGAGTATCTCCCATGAGGTGATTGTGTAAGCTTCACGTGTCAGTCATTTAAGTGGGAGAGTTAGAGATCAGGCATGAGGATTCTTGTACACTCACAGTTGTGAGATTTTATTTTTGAGAGGTACACTATCACTCTGGTTGCAAAATGTGGAAATATGTTAAGGATTAATGGTTGATTGTGTGTGTCATGGATATCAGTAGTGTGACTTTCTAGAAGTTACCTTTTTGGAGTGATCCAAATAGATTTGGAGAACAATTGGCAGGCCTAATGATAATATGTATCTTACACTAGATTTGATTTGCTTACTCAATGCAGTATCTTCTATGGTGTGTCATCGGATGGAATTGATCTTATTCATGCCCTGATCTATTTCATGTGTTACTCTATTATGTTATAATGGGCTGTGAGATGAGTTGATTATTTACACACATGTTGTGGTTCAATGTAGGCCTTGTGGCTACATATGAGTGAGATGGATTTTGGGATGGTGATATGTTTATTGCACCTTAGTCATTCTTACATTCTTCATAGCGCGTTATGCTATCAGTCTACCCATCATTATATTTATGCACTTTACAAGCTTGTTACTGGTACACATTCGTTTGTTGATTTTGAGCATTATGGCTCGATTATGTGTGATTATCTCGGGTTTTCCAATTATCCCTCTAGGATGGATTAATAGCATTGTGCGTTTGTGGTTAGATCTGTTAAACTTGTTGGAAAGTTCTCTTATTTGGTTGGTTTCCTTTATTGGTCACATTTGAGTTGTTTCTTGTTCAATGTACGGATTGTATCGTATGTGGTTCCAGTCAGAATTTGGTGCGGCATGTCAGTTTAGGAACTTGTACTGGGTGAGACAAGGCTATTAGACCTGGAATTAGTGCATTCTGATTTGGATGGGTTTTTTTTTGAAGAAGTGTCATTAGTCACCTCAGAATTTTGCCAATGGTTCTTGTCGAGTGAGAGAACTCCACGACCTATTGATTTGATAGGTGATTATGAGTTTCTAAATATTTTTTTAATAATTAGCGGTGTTGTAAGGGTTTGGAACAAGATTTTATCTAATATGAGGTATGTTACTGGTACCAAATTTGGTAATGAGTAGTTATCACATGCAGAAGATTTGGTTATGGGCATATGAGCTATGGGGCACATCGTGTGGTTACATCTTGGGAGTACATTTCTGATTTGATGCAACTTTTGATGCAACTTTTGGTTTTAAGGCTTATGGATTAATGTAGAAAGAAGAACCTTCAGTCAGGAATGTGTTTATGGGTTTATATGGATTGAGGTGGAAAATGATTGTTCCGCGTGTGTGTATGATTAGTATGTGCATCTATTTGATATCTTTGGAGGGACTCTTGGTACGTTCGAGGACGAAAGTATTTTTAAGTGGGGGAGAGTGTAATGACGCGACCGGTTATATTAAGCTTTAGAATTATGTTTGGTGGTTTGAGACCTTGGGTAGTTTCATATGATGCAATATGACTTGCATGTATGGTGGATTTTGATTTTCGAGAAGTTTGGGATTGATTTTGAAGAGTGATTCTCAATTTGAAAGCTTAATGTTGGAAGAGTTGACCAAGGTTCGAATTTGGAGTAAACAACATCAGAATTGGGACTTGATGGTTTCAATAAGTTTGTATGGTGATTTTGGATTTCGGCGTATGTGCAGATTTGGATTCTAGGGTTCCTAGAAGGTTTTGGCTCTATTTATTTGAAGTTAGTAATTTGAAGAATCGAAGAGTTCACAGGTTTGACTGGAAGTCGACGTTGATGTTATCGCGCTCCGGTTGTAGTTTTGATAGATATGTTCATCTAATTTATTGGAACTTGTGTGTAAGTTTGGTTGAAATACGAAATGTCTAAGTGTGGTTCGGACGCATTCGACGAAGTTAGAATTTTTAAAGTTAAGAGAAGGATTTTGATCTTCGAATCTTGGTTTTGATGTTGTTTCGAGCCCTTGGATAAGTTTGGATAAGGTATTCAGACTTGTTTGTATAATTGGACGGGGTTTTGGGGAATCAGATGTGTTGCAGTGTCATTTTGGACCATTTTGGAGTGTTCGCCATATCTGGTTCTAGTGCATCGCACCTGTGGAGGTTTGATTGCAGGTGCACACTACCTCTACGAGGTGGTAGTCGCATCTGCAAAAATGGCTAGTCTTGGGACATTTCCCATCTACGGAACTAGGAGCGGATGTGCGAAGGTGATCCTACAATAGGTTGAGCTCACCTGCATCATCTTGTCAGGCAAAGGATTGGTCGCACCTACAATGTCTTATGTCGCATATCCATATCTTTGCTCGTAAATCTGGCATTGTGAATAAGTGCAAGTGGAGTTGCAGAAGCAACGTCGCACCTGCGGCTTAGTGAGCGCAGGTGCAAGATTTCCTGAAAACATATTATATTTCAAGGATTTTCTCATTTTTCATTATTTTGAGTTATTAAGCTTGGTAATAGGCGATATTGAAGGAGATTTTCGCTACTACATTGAGGTTTAGTAATTTCTACTTGGATTTGATTGTACACTTCTTCTTTCCCCATGGATTATACACTAAGAGCATGGAATTTTAAAGTAACTTTGGGGTTTTTTTGTCTACACTATGTGTCACGACCCAAATCTCGATTCAGGTCGCGATGGCGCCCAATAGCGAGGTTAGGCCAGCCAAAATAGAAAACACTAAGTGTTACCATTCCCAGTTATGCAAATTTCATCTTTTAACCAATTCTAAACAGATATAAACATAATAATGGCGAGTGGTGTGAAATAAAACTATAAGTGCGGAAAGTCAAACAATAGGCATGTCGCATAACATGTGTACAACCAACAACCCAAAATATACACTACGTGTGTGCCAGGAACTAGTGTCACGAGTGTCACGGGCAACTACTGAATATATAATGACTAAAATATATACAGAGTCTCAGTATGAATTAAATGGACATAGAATATGACAAAAGAAAGCTCCAGGGTGCTGCTAGGAAGTCACCAAGAGGAGCAGCTCACCGTGAAGTATAGTCAGTTAGTCAATACCTAGCCTCGGCCTGATGATCCGAAACACCAGCCTCTGGACCTGTACAATCAAGTACAGAAGAAAAGAAAGTGCAGCATGAGTACTTATATAAATATGTACCCAGTGTGTATCCCGTCTAATCTCGAAGAAGTAGTGACGAGAGGTCGACTCGATACGCACTAAGGTCCAACATTAATAATGTAAAGCAGGGTGTAAGGAAAATAGTAGACACGTAAACAATGCACCACCATTGTAAAGAGAATACAGAGTTTCCAGATAAATATCAAAAGTAGTATCGACTTCCCTGACTCTTTTCCCATCCACCTGTCATGTCATAAATCAGGAAATCAGCACCAAACAGTCATGCACACATAAGAGTACAGCAATCGGCTAGAGTCAGGAGGAAGAATAGCAATGTAAGACCCCAAAAAATTTTGCCAAGCGATATAGGATTTCGAGGTGCCTGGTAGACTAATTATAATATTTTATGTGCTTTAAATATGATGTAAATGAATTGGATGTGGTTGATAAGTGTATGAGTCATATAATAAGTAATGTGAGGTCCAAGGGGAAGCCTAAGGCTAGGCCAAATGGGAGAATTCCATAATAGGCTAAAATTCCAAAGGTATTTGCACTAGTTCACACTTTGAAGGATAATACCTAATTATGTATGAGGTATTATGTGATGAATAACCTATCAAATGAAATGTCTTCAAGTCTAGTTTCCAACGCTTCAAGCCGTTTGTCCTTTGGACATTCCTACGCAAAGTTATGGTCAAATTACCGAAGGCTGGAAACAACGCGATCCTGTGTCGAATCTGCGATCGCAGAATCAAAATGCGATCTGCATTTTTGATCTGCAATCGCAAATCTGGTCGCAGACTGGGTCAGTGTAGCCCAGTTTTGGGCAGCGATTCTGCGATTCACTCTGCGGCCTGCATGTGTGTTCTGCGATCCATTATGCGATTGCAGACCCTGTTACGGAGGCTTATTTTTTCTATTTTCATAACCCGACCCCATTTTCATAAATAGGTTTAAGGGCTTCATTTGGGGTCATTTTCTACTGGTTTTAAAGAGAAACGAGAGCATATAGAGAGAGAAAGAAGGGGCCTAAATTCATAATCATCCAAATCTTTCTCAAGTCTTCAAGAATCAAGAAAGATAACCATAGATTGTCTTCCATCCGGGTAAGTTCTACTTCCAAAAATTCCATGCAAGAGGTTAAGGGTTCAAATATGTGGTGGGGGTTAGAAATAGGCCATGCATGTGGGACTAAGTTGTAGCATGTGATGTTAAAGAACTAATTTGGGTAGTTCATGTTAAAATTGGTTGAGGGTAAAAGGAATTACCATTTCTAAACCTTGTAGTCTACTTCACATGTTAGGTGTTTGATGAAATTCCTAAGAGAGTTACACCATGGGTAATCTTCCTAATTATTAATCGATTTCCGCTATCTCATTATAGATTGTTATGGCTAGAGGTGTTTGTGTATTGTCTAAACTTAAGGAAAAGCTCTTTGAGGTATGTATGGCTAACTTTAATCTTTGTAAAATCACTTGTGGTGTTCGAGCATACGGTACATGTATTATTATAAATATGTGCAACTGGTTGTCCGAATTATGTTGATGTGGGAAGTTTAATACTTGTCTGTCTTTAGTTGACCACCACACTACCACGTTATGAAAAACGGTGCTAAAAAGATAATGAATCCAAGAGTATGAATGTATATGCTAAAGGATGTGTAAAGAAGTTGTATTCTTATTGCTGAAATTTTCTGTAATTGAACTGTGATTTGTCATCGTTGGTGCGATTGTAATTGTCAGGTGGGATAGGGTTGCGCGCCGCAACAAGGGAGATAAGGGTGATATGTGAGAAGTGATAAGGGTGTGATTGAAATTGTCAGGTGGGATCGGGTTGCGCGCCGCAACAATTGTCAGGTGGGATCGGGTTGCACGCCGCAACAGGAGAAATAAGGGTGAGATGTGAGGAGGAAGAATGATGGAATTGAAATTGTGATTTTGATGAAGTGAAAATTGTGGAACTTCCATTGTATATCTTTCTATGTCTTTTGCAGTAATTGTGTGAGTCTCTGTATGTCTCTTGCCTGTGCATTATTGAGTTTACTCATAGTAAAGTTTTTTCATGCATACCAGTACAATTCAAATGTACTGACGTCCCTTTTGCCGGGGGCGCTACAGTCTTATGATGATTGTAGGTGGTTCCATAGCAGGTAATTCAGCCACCGATAGTAGTGCCTCCTCTCCATTCTGTCAGCTGCATTGGGGAGCCCCACTTCCTCTCGGGGCCATGTGTAGTTCATGCCACCTTCTTTGAGTTTATTGTGTATTGTAAGGTATAGCCGGGGCCTTGTCACCGGCAAGTATTGGTTAAGTTCCTAGTATTCGTAGAGGCTCCGTAGACACAATGTGGGTAGTGTACATATGTATTTTGGGTAAGTAATGGTACGGTTCGGAATCGTGATCCACGTTGGTAAATGTTGTATGTATTTTGTAAGTGTTTGGTATCATATGTTGGTAATGATAAAAAGTAGAAATGAATCCAAGTTGTAAGGTTATGCTTAAGTCTAAATGGCTATTTCACATGAATAATGTATATTGAAATCACGGGGTAACGCGTGGGATAGGAAAGGCAATTCCAGGTCTGCTTGACCGGGGTCCTTCGGTTGAGTGCCGGTCGTGTCCCTCGGTTTTGGGGCGTGACAGCAATGCACTGTCGGGGATCGACCGGCCTGTACCATGAGTGCATGCTTATAATGTAGTCATATCAAGAAGAGCTATGCACTGCCGGGGATCGACCGACCCGTACCATGAGTGCATGCTTGTAATGTAATCATATCAAGAAGAGCTATGCACTGTCGGGGATCGACCAGCCCGTACCATGAGTGCATGCTTGTAATGTAATCATATCAAGAAGAGCTATGCACTGTCGGGGATCGACCGGCCCGTACCATGAGTGCATGCTTACCAATAGTCCAACTACGCACTGCCGGGGATCGACTGGCATGTACCGTGAGTGCATCTATCAATGTAATCACACCGTAGAATAATGTAACTTCGTCCATGAACTGCCGGGGATCGACCGGCCCGTACCATAAGTGCATTCTCAAATAAATCCCTGTGCACTGCTGGGGATCAACTGACCCGTATCGTAAGTGCACTGTAAATCCTCCGTGGCGCACGGCCCGCTCCCGTAAGAGTTAAGGGAACCATATGCCGCTCGGGGAATGAAAATTACGAGGCGGCTATCATGCACACACAAATGTAAAGTTCAATTCATCACAATCCTTCCCAGTTATTAAGTAAATGAAAGCTCAGGGAGATAGTGGTATATCACGCATGAATTTAAGCATATACTTCAATTTAAGGCAGAATACATGGCATGATGTGGTCCTACACTACCCGGACATAACAATAGTAGTCGCTACGTACGGACTCTCGTCACAAGGTACGCACGTAGCGCAATTGAATCAATTTAGATACCACGAGAAGGAACTAACAAGAATTTCCAAAGTATAGCATTCTTGAAGGTTGTTGAGATTTCGACCCCGGTCCCATGTGTTCGGATTTTGAAAATTCTCGAAGGAATGAATTACCTGAAGCCTAAGGATCGTAATTACATAATTTATTTAGGAATTCATGCCTAAAGGGGATAATTCACTAATTATCAAAGCCCTAGAATTTGCTACCCAATTTTCCCATGATTTGATATTTTAAATAGGTAAACTAGTTGGATTTCCATAATTAACCCATGAATTAAGAGAGGAAATTACACTAACCTTGAGGAACATGACCTTGGACAGCTTTTCCCTAGCTTTGAGGAGCTTTAATGGAGGTTGGGTATTGAAAATGAAGAAGAAAACTCGTAATTGGGCATTTAAATATTGCCCAGGAAAACCTTCACTGCGATCGCGTCATCAGGCCTGTGATCGCGGAGAACAAATGACCCTGGCCCTCGAGAAGTACTATGCGATCGCATAGGTGGGGCCTGCGATCGCGGAGGGTCGGGAGGTAGGCTTATGCGATCGCAGGATTGAGTTCTACGACCGCAGAGAGAAACATGCAGTAGGGGGGGTAGGTGACTTGTGCGATCGCAGGGGTGAGTGTCCGACCGCAGAGGGTTGGGAAGGGGACCATATGAGATCGCGGAGGGATGTCTGCTATCGTAGAGAACATAGGATGGACCATCATAATTACTTCTCTGCGATCGCATCCCTGCTTCTGCGATCGTAGAGAAGGAAACTAGACAGAAAATTTCTAGTTTTTCTAACTTTGCTCCCGGGAGTCTAAAACACCCTCGAGCCCCCCGGGACCCTGTCCAAAAGCACCGGCAAGTCTGTATTTGTGATACGGACTCGCTCGAACTTCCGGAACATGAAAAACAACAACGAAACTCAAAATTCAGATCAAAAACCAAATAATTCAAACTTAAGAACTTAAGAATTCTAGAATTCACTTCATTGCGCCGAACGGGTCAATACTACTCGGAATGACCACAAATTTTGCAGACAAGTCATAAATGACTATACGGAACTAGTGACGGTCCCGGAATTCCATTCGGACCTCGATAGCATGAAGTCCCGTTCCAGGCCAAATTTCAAACTTAAGGAAATCCTGGTTTTAATTTCGGGCGCCGAAACGCTCCGGGTCATCAGAAACTCAAGCCGAACATACGCCCAAGTCCGAAATCATCATACGGAGCTACTGAAGCTGTCAGAACTCAATTCTGAGGTTGTTTTCTCAAACTATTGACCGAAGTCAAACTTGGCCAAATAGGCCAACCTTAAGGAACCAAGTGTTCCTAAACCATCCAGTTCATTCAAAAATCCCGAAGCGCCCGCTCACGCGAGTCATAAAGCACGAGAAGCCTCTATGGAAGGTTTCATTAAAGGGAACACAATACTAATAAGCGAAACGACCGAATGGGTCGTTACATTCTCCCCCTCTTAAACAAACGTTCGACCTCAAACGGGTCTAGAATCGTACCTGGAGTGCTGAATAGCTGTGGATATCTGCTCTGCATGTCTTGCTCGGACTCCCAAGTTGCTTCCTCAACTGGTTGGCCCCTCCACTGAACCTTAACCACATAAACTGTCTTGGACCTCAACTGGCGGTCCTGCCTATCACTAATGGCCACTGGCTCCTCCTCGTAGCCCAACTTCTCATCTAACTGAATAGTGTTGTAATCAACCACGTGTGAGAAGTTGGCGTGATACCTCCGAAGCATGGAAACATGAAAAACTGGATGAACTCCTGATAAGCTTAGAGGTAAAGCAAGCTCATAAACAACCTCTCCAACCCGCTTCAACACCTCGAAAGGACCTAAAAACCTGAGGCTCAGCTTGCCCTTCTTCCCGAATCTCATGATGCCCTTCATCATCGAAACCTTCAACATAACCTTATCTCCCTCCATGAATGATACATCACATGCCCGCTTATATGTGTAGCTCTTCTACTTAGACTGTGCTGTACGGAGCCTCTCCTGAATAATCTTCACCTTTTCCAAGGCATCTCTGACTAGATCTGTACCGTATAACTTGGCCTCACAAGGCTCAAACCACCCAATTGGAGAACGACATCGTCGACCATATAAAGCCTTAAATGGATTCATCTCGATGCTGGACTGATAACTATTATTATATGCAAACTCCGCCAAAGGTAGGAACTGGTCCCAGTGACCCCCGAAATCAATCACGCAAGCCCTGAGCATATCCTCTAGAATCTGAACTGTACGCTCTGACTGGCCATCAGTCTGAGGGTGAAAAGCTGAACTGAGGTCTATGCGAGTACCCATCTCGCTGTGGAAAGCTCTCCAGAAGTACGAAGTGAACTGAGGACCCTGATCTGAAATGATAGACACCGGCACACCATGCAAACGGACTATCTCACGAAGATAAATATGAGCCAACCTCTCTGTAGTGTAAGTAGTAGTCACAGGAATGAAATGCGTCGATTTGGTCAGTCTGTCCACAATGACCCAAACCACGTCAACCTTTCGCAAGGTCCGAGGCAACCCAACCACGAAGTCCATAGTAATATGCTCCCACTTCCACTGAGGAATGGGCATCTGCTGAAACAGGCCTCCTGGCCACTGATGCTCGTACTTAACCTGCTGACAATTAAGACACCTGACCACATACTGAACAATGTCCCTCTTCATCTTCCTCCACCAGTAGTGCTGCCTCAAATCACGATACATCTTCGTCGCTCCTGGGTGAATAGAGTACCAAGAACTGTGCGCCTCTGCTAGAATCCTTTTCCTAAGGCCATCAATATCGGCAACACACTATCGACCCTGGAGTCGCAGAACACCATCCTCGCCTAAGGAAACCTCCTTGGCCCTTCCCTGGACCACCGTATCCCGAAGCTCTACTAGACGTGGATCATCACACTGTCGAGACTTGATCTATCCCAATGATGAAGACTGCGCAACCACATGAGCCAAAAATCGACGAGGCTCGGAAAGATCCAATCTCACCAGGCGATTTTCCAAGGACTGAATGTCCAAGGCTAAAGGTCTCTCGTCAGCTGCAATGTAGGCCAAACTACCCATACTAGCTGCCCGCCTGCTCAAAGCATCTGCCACTACATTTGCCTTGCCCGGATGATACAGAATAGTGAGATCATAGTGCTTCAATAACTCAATCCACCTTCGCTGCCTCAAATTAAGGTCCCTCTGCTTAAGCAGGTACTGCAAGCTGCGGTGGTCCGTATAGACCTCACAAGATACACCATATAAGTAATGCTGCCATATCTTCAACGCATGAACAATCGCCGCCAACTCCAAATCGTGCACATGGTAATTCTTTTCATGAACCTTTAGCTGTCGCGAAGCATAAGCAATAACCCTGCCATCCTGCATCAACACACATCCCAACCCGACGCGTGAAGCATCGCAATACACTGTATATACACCAGACTCCGAAGGCAATGATAACATTGGTGCTGAAGTCAATGCTGATTTGAGCTTATGAAAGCTCGCCTCACAATCGTCAGACCACTGAAATGGAGCATTCTTCTGAGTCAATCTAGTCAGTGGAGCGGAAATAGAAGAGAACCCCTCAACGAACCGACGGTAGTAACTTGCTAAACCCAGAAAACTCCTGATCTCTGAAGCTGAAGTAGGACTGCCTCAATCTTCTGCGGATCAACGTTGATACCCTCACCGGACACCACATGTCCCAGAAATGCCACAGACTCTAACCAAAACTCACACTTGGAGAACTTGGCATATAGCTTCTGTTCCTGCAAGGCTCGAAGCACAACCCTCAAATGTTACTCGTGCTCACCGAGGCTCCGTGAGTAAATCAATATATCATCAATAAAAACAATAACGAGGAGTCGATATTCGACCTGAATACCTTATTCATCAAGTCCATAAATGTTGCTGGGGCATTAGTCCAGCCAAAGGACATCACTAGAAACTCATAATGGCCATATCTAGTGCGAAAAACAGTCTTCGGAACATCAGAATCCCGAATCTTCAGCTGGTGATAACCGGATCTCAGATCTATCTTAGAAAACACTCGATCACCTTGTAGCTGATCAAACAAATCATCAATACGTGGCAGAGGATACTTGTTCTTGATGGTCACTTTATTCAGCTGGCGGTAGTCAATACACATCCGCATAGACCCATCCTTCTTCTTTACAAATAAGACTGGAGTACCCCACGGCGACACACTTGGCCTTATAAATCCATTGGCCAACCACTCCTCAGTTGCTCCTTCAACTCTTTTAGCTCCTTAGGAGCTATACGATAAGGAGGAATAGAAATAGGCTGAGTATCTGGGCCAAGTCAATGCAGAAATCTATATATCGATCTGGAGGCATGCTTGGAAGATCTGAAGGAAACACATCCGGAAACTCCCGAACTACAGGCACTGAATCAATGGCAGGAGACTCGGCAGTGGTGTCCCGCACATAAGAAAAATAAGACAGGCACCCTTTCTCGACCATATGCCGAGCTTTCATGAAGGAAATGACCCAGCTGAAGGCACTAACTGAAGAACCCCTCCACTCTAACCTCGCCGACTCAGACATGGCTAATGTAACTGTCTTGGCATGGCAATCGAAGATATCATGATGAGGAGATAGCCAATCCATGCCCAAAATAACCTCGAAATCAACCATATCAAGCAACAACAGCTCGGCTCTGGTCTCAAACCCGCAGAAAGTGATCCCACATGATCTGTAAACCCGGTCTACCTCCACGGGATCGCCCACAGAAGTGGACACAAACAAGGGAGAACCCAAGGACTCACAAGTAACATCCAGAGAATGAGCAAATAATACTGAAACATATGAATATGTAGACCCTGGATCAAATAGCACGGAAGCCTCTTTACCACAAACTGAAATAATACATGTAATCACCGCGTCTGAGCCAACTGCATCTTCCCTGGCTGGAATAGCATAAAATCTAGCTTCACCACCCGATGACTAAGCTCCCCCAGGACGAGCCGGAGCTAGATAACCCCCTCCTGATTGGCCTCCCCCTCTAGGACGACTCCTGCCAACCTGACCTCCACCCCTAGGTGGTCGAACTGCTGGTGCTGAACCCCTGGGCTGGCAACTGTGCTGCACGGCCTTGCCTCGATATCTGGGATACTTCCTGATCATGTGGCCCAGCTCCCCACACTCGAAACAACCTCTAGGTGTCGTAGCCTGCTGTCCTGAAGAAGAAGAAGAACCCTGAATAGCCGAAGGGCGGTAAGAATCATCTGGCATGGCACTAAAATAGGAGCCAAGGGATCTCGGATGGCTGGAAGAACTGCTGGGTGCACTCTGGATAGCTGGTGGATGATAAGAGCGCTCTGGCATGGCACTAAACTGGGGCCTAACTGGAGAAACCCTAGGAGGTAAGGAAGGTGTTGCATAAGAAGGTCTGCTAGACTGACCACCTCCAAACTGACCCCTGTCCCTGGCTGGAGTACCCCTGAAATCACCTGTAAACCTGACCCTCTTGTCCTGCTGACCCTGCTGACCTGGCTGACCCTACTCCTTGCCCCTCACATGGTAACCCTCGATACGTCGAGCTATCTCAACTACAAGCTGATATGGGGTACCCATCTCTACCTCACTAGCCATGGAAGTCCTGATACCCGGGTGTAAGCCTGCCAGAAACCGTCGAACCCTCTTAGCATCTGTGGGCAATATCATGAGAGCATGGAGAGACAACTCTGAGAACCTGGCCTCATAATCTGACACAGACATCTGCCCCTACTCTAATCTCTCGAACTGACCCCGAAGCTCATCCCTCTCAGATGGTGGAATGTATCTGTCCAAAAATAACTGAATAAACTGCTCTTAAGTAACCGGTGGAGACCATGCTGGCCTACTGAGTATATAAGACTGCCACCAGCGGCGAGCTCTGCCCTCAAGCTGGAAGGTCGTGAAATCTACCCCATGTGACTCTAGTATCCTCATGTTGTGCAGTCTATCCATGCACCTTTCGATGAAATCCTGTGCATCCTCTCCCCGTTCACCCCCGAAGGTCGGAGGGTGAAGCTGGGTCCATCTACCCAGCAGCTTCTGCTGGTCCATCTCTGCGACTGGCCTAGGCTCTGGTGCTGCCACCCCAGGCTGAACCGCGATCACTGGTGGAATATCTGGAGTACGATGTGATGCTGCTGCTAATCCCGTAGCCTGAGCGATATGGGACTGAACTCCCCCTCCTGCCTGAGAAGGAGCATGATCTGATAGAAGTACACCCGACTGCGACATAGTATCCATGAACCTCAGCATACGACCCATACACTCCTGGAAGCCTGGCGCTGTCATAAAATTAGCTGGTGGTGGAGCCACTGGAGGCACCTCATCCTGCTCCTCAACATAAAGGTCCTTAATCGGTGAGATCGGCACAGTTCTGGTACGGCCTCGCCCCTACCACGGCCTCGAGCGGCGGGGTAGCAGCCTCCCCTGGACCATGAACATGTGAAGCACGCGTCCTCACCATCTGTGAGAGAGTAGAAGATCAAATTTGAGTACATCATCGGTTGCACGATAGGATATGGATCAAAAGGAGTTTCCTAACACCCTATAGCCTCTTGAAGATAAGTACAAACAACTCCGTACCGATCCGCAAGACTCTACTGGGTCTGCCCGTGACTCGTGAGACTACGTGAACCTAAGGCTCTGATACCATGTTGTCATGACCCAAATCTCGATTCAGGTCGCGATGGCGCCCAACAGTGAGGTTTGGCCAGCCAATATAGAAAACACTAAGTGTTACCATTCCCAGTTACGCAAATTTCATCTTTTAACCAATTCTAAACAGATATAAACATAATAATGGCGGGTAGTGTGAAATAAAACTACAAGTGCGGAAAGTCAACCAATAGGCATGTCGCATAACATGTGTACAACCAACAACCAAAAATATACACTACATGTCTGCCAGGAACTAGTGTCACGGGAAACTACTGAATATATAATGACTAAAATATATACAGAGTCTCAGTCTGAATAAAATGGACAGAGAATATGACTAAAGAAAGCTCCAGGGTGCTGCCAGGAAGTCGCCAAGAGGAGCAGCTCACCGTGAAGTATAGTCAGTCAGTCAATACCTAGCCTCGGCCTGATAATCCGAAATACCAGCCTCCGGATCAGTACAGTGAAGTACAGAAGAAAAGAAAGTGCAGCATGAGTACATATATAAATATGTACCCAGTGAGTATCCCGTCTAATNATTTATGACGTGACAGGTGGATGGGAAAAGAGACAGGGAAGTCGATACTGCTTTCGATATTTATTTGGAAACTCTGTATTCTCTTTAAAATGGTGGTGCATTATTTACGTGTCTACTGTTTTCCTTACACCCTGCTTTACATTATTACTGTTGGACCTTAGTGAGTATCGAGTCGACCTCTTGTCACTACTTCTTCGAGATTAGACGGGATACTCACTGGTTACATATATATATATATATATGTAACCAGTGAGTATCCCGTCTAATCTCGAAGAAGTAGTGACAAGAGGTCGACTCGATACTCACTAAGGTCCAACAGTAATAATGTAAAGCAGGGTGTAAGGAAAACAGTAGACACGTAAATAATGCACCACCATTTTAAAGAGAATACAGAGTTTCCAAATAAATATCGAAAGCAGTATCGACTTCCCTGTCTCTTTTCCCATCCACCTGTCACGTCATAAATAAAGAAATCAGCACCAAACAGTCATGCGCACATAAGAGTACAACAATCGGCTAGAGTCAAGAGGAAGAATAGCTATGCACTGCCGGGGATCGACCGGCCCTTACCATGAGTGCATGTTTATAATGTAGTCATATCAAGAAGAGCTATGCACTGTCGGGGATCGACCGGCCCGTACCATGAGTGCATGCTTATAATGTAATCATATCAAGAAGAGCTATGCACTACCGGGGATCGACCGTCCCGTACCATGAGTGCATGCTTATAATGTAATCATATCAAGAAGAGATATGCACTGCCGGGGATCGACCGGCCCGTACCATGAGTGCATGCTTACCAATAGTCCAACTACGCACTGCCAAGGATCGACCATCCTGTAGCGTTAGTGCGTCTATCAATGTAATCACACTATAGCATAATGTAACTTCGTCCATGCACTGCCGGGGATCGACCGATCTGTACCATAAGTGCATTCTCAAATAAATCCCTGTGCACTATCAAGGATCGACCGTCCCGTACCGTAAGCGCACTGTAAATCCGCCGTGGCGTACGGCCCGCTCCAGTAAGAGTGAAGGTAACCATATGACGCTCGCGGAATGTAAATTACGAGGCGGCCATCATGTACACACAAATGTAAAGTTCAACTTATTACAATCCTTCCCAGTTATTAAATAAATGAAATCTCAAGGAGACAGTGGTATATCAAGCATGAATTTAAGCATATACTTCAATTTAAGGCAGAATACATGGCATGTTGTGGTCCACACTACCCGGACATAACAATAGTAGTCGCTACGTACGGACTCTCGTCACAAGGTACACACGTAGACCCTAAATACAAACATACAACACATAGAACACCTATGGAGACAATTTCCCTCTTACAAGGTTAGAAATGAGACTCACCTCGACGAAGCACTCCTTAGACCAACGACCGGATCAAGAATGCGCACGAAACTCAGGAACTACCCTCGACGGCTCGCAACTAGCCAAATATAGCGCAATTAAATCAATTTAGATACCACGAGAAGGAAATAACAAGAATTTCCAAAGTATAGCATTCTTGAAGGTTGTTGAGATTTCGACCCCGGGCCCACGTGTTCGGATTTTGAAAATTCTCGAAGGATTGAATTACCCGAAGCCTAAGGATCGTAATTACATAATTTATTTAGGAATTCATGGCTAAAAGGGATAATTCACTAATTATCAAAGCCTAGAATTTGCTACCCAATTTTTCCATGATTTGATATTTTAAATAGGTAAACTAGTTGGATTTCCATAATTAACCCATGAATTAAGATAAGAAATTACACTAACCTTGAGGAACTTGACCTTGGACAGCTTTTCCCTAGCTTTGAGGAGCCTGAATGGAGGTTGGGTATTGAAAATGAAGAAGAAAACCCGTAATTGGGCATTTAAATACTGCCCAGGACAACCTTCACTACGATCGCGTCATCTGGCCTGCGATCGTGGAGAACAAATGACCCTGGCCCTCGAGAAGCACTATACGATCTCATAGGTGGGGCCTGCGATCGCGTAGGGTGGGGAGGTAGGCTTATGAGATCGCAGGAGTGAGTTTTGCGACCGCAGAGAGGAACATGCAATAGGGGGTTAGGTGACTTGTGCGATCGCAGGGGTGAGTCTGCGGCCGCAGAGGGTTGGGGAGGGGACCATATGTGATCGTGGAGGGATATCTGCGATCACATAGAACATTGGATGGCCCAGCATAATTACTTCTCTACGATGGCATCCCTGCTTCTGCGATCGCAGAGAAGGAAACCAGACAGAAAATTTTTGGTTTTTCTAACTTAGCTCCCGGGGGTCTAAAACACCTCCGAGCCACCCGGGACCCCGTCCAAAAGCACCGGTAAGTCTGTATTCGTGATACGGACTTGCTCGAACTTCTGGAAGATGAAAAACAATAACGGAACTCAAAATTCAGACCTAAAACCAAATTATTCAAACTTAAGAACTTAAGAATTCTAGAATTCGCTTTATTGCGCCGAACGGGTCTATACTTTTCGTAATGACCCCAAAATTTGCAGACAAGTCATAAATGACTATACATAACTATTGCCAATCCCGGAATTCCATTCGGACCTCGATAGAATGAAGTCCCATTCCAGGCCAAATTTTAAACTTAAGGAAATCTTGGTTTCCATTTCGGGCACCGAAATGCTCCCGGGTCATCAGAAACCCGAGCCGAACATACGCCCAAGTCTGAAATCATCATACGGAGCTACTGGAGCTGTCAAAACTCAATTCCGAGGTCGTTTGCTCAAAATGTTGACCAATGTCAAACTTGGCCAAATAGGCCAACCTTAAGGAACCAAGTGTTCCTAAACCATCCAGTTCATCCCCAAATCCCGAACTACCCGCTCCCGCGAGTCATAAAGCACGAGTAGCAGCTATGGAAGGTTTCATTTAAGAGAACATAGTACTAATACACGAAACGACCGGCTGGGTCGTTACACTATGAGAGAGTGTATTTCGAGAATTTTAGTAATGATTTGAACTCAATTTTGGAAACTAACTACATATTTTGACTCGGCAGGTTATAAATCATCAAGATTTGGTATTGACTTTTGATTTGGGCACGTGGGTTCGAGTTGGATTTTGTTGACCTTTTAAGAATTATTCAAAGACCGAAGCCTTATTAATTGAGATTGCTTCCTATAGCATTGTTTGACTTCCTTGGTTGATTATTGGCTTGGATTGGCATGATTGGAGGGCTAGAGCGAGGTTTTGACGCGATTTGAGGTTGAAGACTAGCCGAATAAGGTAAGTATCTTGTCGAGTCTTGTTGTTGATGGAATAACCCTTAGGATATGACCATAATTGTCTAATTGGAATGTGTGAAAAGCGACATATATGAAAGGAGACGAGTGTATATGCGAGTGCTTTTTATGATTCATGATTAGAGTGCTTATTAGGTTGTATCATGCCTCTTTTTGGATATTGTGCTTCCTACTATCGTGTTTTATATGTTTTTATGACTACATAAATCCTCGAATCATGCTAGAGATCATGGGTAGGTCTTGATTTACTGTTGAAACATGATACTAACTATTGTTGGCATACTCACCTAACCTAAGCTATAGTTGTACATTCCTCACATGAATACACCTTAGCTTGTTAATTTATCAGCCAATGAGTATATTTGATATCCCTTGTTCGTATGCATGTGTTCTTGTATATGCTTTATGTGTGTTGTACTTGATTACAACACATGATTTGTCCATGCGACATGAGTTGTCCCTGCGGTTGTTATTATTATGGTATGTAAGTTGTCTGTGCACATGTGGATAAGGACCATGCTCCTAGGGTCATCCTCTCATGTTTCTCTCTTGATTATGTACACGCAGATTATGGGAAAACTGATCAGTGGTGGGACTTTGAGTATCTTCTCTATATGTAAACTCCTTGGTTGTATACATGATTTGACCACATATCATCCCTATGTTAGCTCCGGAATGTATACATGTCTTTTATGCATATATTCTCTATATGTTGCTCTACTTGATGAAATGATTCACGGTACATATATTCTCTACATGTTAATCCGTGTTATTGAATCGTTTAATCATGCGTATCTTCTCTTAATGCCACTATTGAAGGGTTATTTTATATTTCATGCGTATCTTCTCTATATGCGACTATTGACAATTATTTGATAATCCATGAATATCTTCTCTATATGCCGCCTTGATTTAACAATTGATTTACAGTACATATCTTGTCTATATGTCCACTTGTGTAACTTGGCTTGTTCATTTAGGCATATCTTCTTTATATGCATGTTACACCTCGTACATTCATGTTAGAATTCATCTTAAGTGAATCGATATTAGCTGAGAGTTTAAGGAACTTTACAAATATAATGATGGGTTAAATAAGTGTTAAAGAAGTATTGTGAGGGTTGGAGGCTAAACGAATCGAAGATATTATAACCCGTACTTTCGGGATAAAACTAGAAGTACTCAATATAGTAAGTAGGCCATGTTTTAAGGTAATTGAATCATATAATATTTGTATGTTAAGTTGTAAATTCAAAAAGGTTGCAAAAACAAAAGTTGGCAAGAGTTTTCGCAAGTTACTTTCATAATTTTATTGAAATTTGGGTTTACTGTCACTGAATATTCTCTCAATATACTATGAGTTACAGAGTGAAAACCTATCAAATTGAAGATCTATGAGTATAGTTTCAAACGCATTAAACTGGTCAACGACATAATATCGGAGTAGAGAGATATTCACATTTCGCGAGACTGTGTAGGCAGCTCCTTTCAGGACCCACTTGGATGGAGGCTAGCCTTTTAACGTATTAAAGTGGTTAGAAGGTTCATTTCCCATCATTTTTTTACCAAATACTCTCACTCTCCTAAGAACTCTCAACATTTACCTAAGGATTCAAAGAGAAGACCAAATGTTTATATCCAAATCCAACATCAACAGTTAGTTAAGGTGAAGAATAATACCTCTATGGTGTTGTGGTGTGATTAGGGATTGTTGTAAGTTAAGTAAAGTTTTGAGTCCAAGTTTTTTATAATGTTTGAGGTGTGTATAATATCCTCTTTCTTGTTCTTTATCTTATATACGTGTTGTTTAAGTTGTTTGGATAAAGAACTACAACATAACACTTGAATTGGTGTAAGGTGTTGTTGTCTCATGTTGGACTATTTGGAGTGGTATATATAACTTTCTGTGGATGGAAACTATGGGAAATAACTTGGTTAGGATGTTATTTTATTATTATTATTATTTTATATGTGTTGGTTGTATGGATGAGATTATAAGCTAGAAGAAGTATGGCCAAATAATGTTTGGAAGTTATTCATGTTGTTGTTACCTCTTGTTGGGGTTCTTTAGTGTTGTTGTGAAGATTGATATAAGTTTGTTAAACCTTTAAATAAACTTAATGTTATGCTGAATATGTTCTTGTATTGAATTAAAGTCTTAAGAAGGGTAAAGGGGTTTAAGTTGGTTCAAATTCGAGTTTGCTGCTCGCCGTGTTAAATTGTATTTACGTTCGCGAGGTTTGTGAACTTGTTATTGTGTAGATTGATTTGTGTTTTTGGGTTGTTGGGGGTGTTTTACTGCTGAAATTATGCAGTTGAATGTTGTATGTGTTCTTGTTGTTTTTATGAACTTGGGAAAGTAAGGAAAACAGGGAGATGTTACCCGTTTGAAAAAAATAAGTTTGTAATTCGTTGTACGATAGTTGTATATTTTATAGCTTAACGATAGCATTATTATCGTAGTCATAGATTAAGATGAGACGATATGAGTAGAACATGGTTATTGGATAGTTGTGTATGTATAGTCTATCATTTTTCCTTCATTGCATAAATCCGTCGTAAGGATGAGGTGGATGAATCTTATACGAGAAACGCATATTGTGGAGCTTGTATCTCAATAGGTGTTACATCTTTCCATCTTATTTCATCGTATCTTATTGAGAGAGGTTCCCATCCACTTTAGATTATACCATGATGTTGAACAAATATAGAGAGTTACATATGTACCTCCATACATTCTAATATATACATGATATACAACATCGTATGCATATATTTTATGTAGCCTGGCCACTTGGTCAGTGAGAGTTTACCTAGACACTTGGTTAGTGAGAGATATTATTGCCTGGCCTTATGGTCGGTGAGAGTTTATATTTGCCTGGCGACTTGATCAGTGATATATTATTGCCTAGCCTTTTGGCCAGTGAGAGTTTATATTTTTGTGGCCACTTGTTCAGTGGAGGATATTATTACTTGTCCACTTGGTCAGCAAGAGATACACCAAGCCCTATATGCTACCGACTAGCTATGATTTCACTATATTACATTGTGTTGAGTTGAAATAGGTGAGTATGTCCAAGAGCCTTCTTTGGCTTCCAGATAACTAAGTACTTCCGTTCAGTTTCACCTTTGAATTATTCTACTGCCTTACATACGCAGTATATTATTTTATACTAATGTTCATTTTGTCGGGGCACTGCATTTTATGCCTGCAGGTTCTAGTGGGCAGCCGGATAGACCTTCCTAGTAGACAGAGCCATACATCACCACTGATAACCTCCATTCATCTGGAGTTACCCGGTCTATATTTTGGAGGGTATTTTGTATATACTGCATTGATGGGTAGGTCGAGGCCCTGTCCTGACCATAGTACAGTTTTCTTATCTTAAGAGGCTTGTAGACAAGTCATGTATGTCAGTATAGCGGCCTTGCCGACCCTTGTATATGGTCATTTTGGTATGGTGGTAGATGCTTATGGCGACCTCGTCGGCCTGCACAGTTATGTATATGAACTTTTGGGTATGTTTACCCTTTAGATGAGATAGATGTTATTTTTAGATGATCCAGCATATAGCATCATCGACCTTGGTTGGTATTGTGTATTTGCAGTATGCTTGTCGGCTTAAGTTGAAGGGTTGCTTCCAGAGTTACAGTTGTAGAGTGGTACGCTCGGGGTCAAGTATGGCACCAAGTTCCGGCCACGCTTCCCTTGGTTTGGGGCGTGAAAAACTTGGTATCAGAGCAGGTCTGTCTTAGGGATTCTACAAACCGTTTCTACTAGTCTTGTTTATAGATGTGTTGTGCACCACATTATATAAACAGGATGCTACAAGGCATTTAGGAGTCTGTTACCCTTTTTTCAAATCCAAATTGTGCTATAGAACCTAGTCATAAGATTTTGAGTCAGAACTTATGTTTGCTAACCATAGAGAGATGCAAGCAATAGAAAGATTATAGCTTGCTAGGGAGCTAATATATCAGAAAGTAAGGACACTTATAGAGAGAGAGTTCTTGACGAGGTGGCCCAGTTTGAGGCTCTATCAGATCGTTCATACTAGAGGTGCAAATTCCTTGCTAAAGACCCCTAAGATGGGATTATCTAACAAACCCCGTGAATAGGAAGACATGGGAGTATCAAAAGGTAAAAGTGTAAGTTTCAAAAGGTAAAAGAAGCAAGGTGAAGAAAAGGTACATGATACACTCAAATTACACCTTAAAATAGTGTAAGCGGTCGATTGTCAAATATAATAACCCAACAAGGTTGGGGTCGAATCCCACATAGAACAATATGTAGGCGATTAGGAATGTAAGGGAATTATCACTTATCGCGCAGTGCCAAACACTTTGATTTTGGTTTTGAAAATGTTTATAACTAAATGCGAAAATATAAACTAACATAGAAAGCAAGTAAAATGATCAATGGAAACAAGAATGGATGCTTTGGGAATTACACTCAAATAACGATCCAATGTACTTCACGATTTTACAAATATGAGTGAGTTTATGTTAATTAGCCACGGATAATAATTCTTAATTAGCTTTTCCCAAAGGTGTGTTAATTAAGCACACCCGAATATGGCTACAAGTAGTTCAATCATATCCCCGGGTAGAATCTATAAAATGAGGGTTAAAGCCTAAAGTTCTTGTTAATTAATCTTTCCCAACCCCAAATTATCTTTTCCAAAATTAATTCGGAGTTAATGGGCGAGTCCTAGGGTTAGCTAATCCCTTTGAAATATTAAAGAACAAGAATAATTAAATAAACACTAACTCACTTCATAAAAGAATAAAAATCATTCAATACATAAGCACAACCTTAATTCACACTTTAAATATGACTATTCCCATAAACAAGATTCAAGTGTTGGAAATAAATACTACACACTTAAATATTCAATACAGAGCAAGGAAATGATGAAACAAACATAAATGGGTAATAAAACCTTAACCACAAGATTGAAATCTTCAAAACCCAAGTGTGTATGCAAACCCTAGCTTCCACAAATGTGTTCTCTCTTCCTCTCTACTGAAAATAGGCTTAAACAATGCGAAAGATACATAAAATATCTTCTAGGTCGAGTATAAAAGAGGTTTGGGGATTAAAACGTAAAATTCCAAAATTGCCCAGGACTGCCTAGAAAATGCATTCTGCGATCGCAACAGTGCACATGTGTTCGCACTGTGTCCTTACTCAGCAGTATGCGATCGCATACCTAACACTGCCTTCGCATAGACCATTGACCCAAGCTGACCAATAAACTAAAGTTGTGCATTTGCATATATGCATCCGCGTTCGCATAGCTCTATTCTCTTGTACCTATGCGATCACATTGAATTACTGGCGATCACATAGAGTAAAAACTGGTCAGACTTATATTTTCCAATTTAGCTTCTTTTTGACTCGTGTTCGCACAATTTCTTCACAATCCATTCTAATCATTTGACACCTGAAATATACCAATAAACATCAATAAATGTTTTAGTTTCTCAACAAGATTACACAAAAGATTAAGTATGAAGAGGAACTAAGTTGGTAAAATACCAACTTATCAAACCCCCAAACATAAACTATTGCTTGTCCTCGAGAAATTCAAAAACTATGAACATCCACAAGAATATGATCACTTACGCTCAAGGGAATACCAAATATCATTTCAAGTCAAAAAGGGTCAATTTAAGCACAATCTAATGACTTTGGTTGGTACCAACAATTAATCCAAGGCATATGAATCACTAAATTTTTGCACATTTTATTTCATTTTCAAAAACTTAAACAACACATTAGCCAAAGTAACAACTAAGTCGTGACATTAAAGATTAACAATTTGTCTCTCCATCACAATTGTCTTCCCTCGCTCATTCCTCCCAATTGAAAATGAGATTAGTTTCACAACTCGAGTTTCATGTGCCCTCACATATTTAAGAGAGAATCTCAAACTCATAAATTTCAATTCAAAACTTAGAAGGGATGTCAAATAGAATACTCAACTCTCTCTCTCTCACAAAGATATTCAAATGCACACAAGTAGTACCATAGGCTTGCCCTTCATGTATTTCTCCACTAATGTAGACATACTTGTTTCAAAATCAATTAGGACTTAAAGAGTTGTAGTTTAGGCTTTTGTCAAGGTGTGGCACAAGAATGACTCACACCTCCCTAAGCACTATACTTTTTTCAAATATTAAAGTCCACTTCCTTCAAGATTTTTTTTCACCCTTTCTTCTTTTTTCTCTTTTTTTTTTCACCTAGTTTTCCATTTATTCAAACGTTCTTCAATTTTTTTTATAACACTCTTCACTTTTTAAGAAGCCTCCATATCACAACTTTTTCAACTTCCACCCCCAAACTTAGGCTTTTGGCCTATATTCATACTTGAAATTACTTAGGGGCGTATGGTTCTATAAGAAAATCAATAAGAAGCTTGTAACATGGTTGCCAAAGAAAAAGTTAAAAAGCTCAAAAAGGTTGACTAGGGAAAATATGCATGGGTAGAAAATTAGGCACAAAAATGGTCCAAGGAAGGCCTAATATCATTTTTCAAACCAAGTTAATCTAAGATTTCGCCTTGAAGCACATTCCGGGCAAGTTCTAAACTACAAATGATGCAAAAGAATTTTACAACTAAAGCTCACCACAGATGGCACATGAAAACTCAAATGGAATACAAATCCAAAATCCAATTGAAACCAATGAAACTCAAGGAAATCACATTTAGCCTAGGAAGCTATTTAGTGAATCAAAGAGCAAAAATTAGAATCTAAAAATCACAACAAGGAATATTACTTTAATCATTCATTTTCATCATTTTTCTCTAATTTTGTTTTAGATTAAAAACTCATATGCCAAGGTTTAAAATATATTGGTACCAAACAAGTCACACGTTGGCTTATGGGCAAAAGATTACACCCCAAAAACCAATTTTTTCACAACTAGCTACTAACCTATCTACTAAAAAAATTATTTACTTTCTAAAAAAAACTAAACAAGACTAATCCCTTAAAAAAGTTGTCACGCCAACCATCATAGGGAAAAGTCACCCGGTTCAACACAAATAATTTCCTTGGAAAAGAATCGTAGTAGAAAGAAAAACCAAGGAGTTCCATTAATACTACTATAATGAAACCAAAGCAAAAACAAAAATAAACATAATTAATAACAAGACAAATAAAAGTCAATAAAACGAAATGCTAAATACTACTACGTTAAAAATAAAAACCAAAATAAAAACAACTAAAAACAAAAATAAAAACAACTAAGAATAAAAACCAACAAGAAAATCCCAAATAGGCAATAGGCAAGAAGTAAAAAAAAAAACCCCTGCCTTCTATCTAGAAATCAGATTCTAGAGAGATAAACACTGCCCAACGCCTTTAATGGCTACTGCCACCGGCGGCCAGCCACCACCAGTGGCTGGGCTACCTCCCCCACCCCCCCCCTAACATAGCCCAGCCCCCTATACACATAAACTCTACTGCCCAGACCCCTGCGACCCAAAACACCCCTGCCCAGCTGCCCACAAGTGCTGGAAACTTTACACAAGCCATGGATTATGCTAAAGCAGTAAACCCAGCAGCTAATAACAATACCATACAAATTAATTCACCTCCAGTTGATCCAATTCCTATGAGGCGTGCAACATTTTTACAAGGACAACCAATGATCAAGTTCATGGCATCAGAAGTAGATCGTATGAATATAATTGAAGGCCTAAAATACGCTGTTGTTTTCAAATTCTCTTATGGCTGGCCAGAAATACAAGAAATACGTAAAATCATTCCAATGCAATGTGGCCTCAAAGGTGAGTGCAACATTGGGTTCTTAAGAGATAGACATATACTAGTTCGTTTAACACTTTGGCAAGATTTCATACAATTTACATCAAAGGCAGTATATTATGTAAAAGACAAATTTGGAGAAGAATATCAATTTAGAACTCTACTATATGATGCAAAATTTAAGCCTGAAGAAGAGACTGCAAAGGCGATGGCCTGGATCTCTTTCCCAAACTTGAACCCAACTTTCTTTGTAAAGGAGTGCCTCTTTTCAATTGCTTCAGCAGTTGGTACTCCATTGCATTTGGATATGGCTACTGTGAACAAGACTAGGCCAAGTTGTGCCCAAGTCAAAGTACTAGTTGACCTGTTAGCTACACATCCAAAGAAGGTTCGAATGGATATTGAAGATGATATTTCTGGTGAAATCTTGACAGAATGGATTAATATTAGGTATGATTATTTACCTAAATACTGCAGGGAATGTAAGATCCAAGGTCATGAAATGATTGAATGTAGAAGGTTACATCCTGAATTTATGGAAAATAGAAACAATACACAAGTTGAAGAGGGTGGACATGTGGTGCAACAGAACAAAGAAAATGAAAACAATGTTGCTCCTATAATGATCCTGTCAAGTGGTCGAGTTGTTGGAAACCTAGGACAACATTGGAAAGAAGTTAGAGATAATAGAAATAGGGGCAAAGGAAAAGAAGGTGATGGAGGAAATCAAACAGGAAAGGAAATAGTACATGCTCAGAAACAACCCACAGTAGTCCATCAACAAGTTCAGACCACAAACCAGTTTGCACTGTTGGAAGCTGATAATACTGATGTCAATGAAAACAATCAGTTGGCCATAGTAGAGGATAGCACTGTCCAAAAGGAAACTGAATTGAATGCTGCTGCACCATCCCATCCACCTTGATCTCCCAGATCAAATAAAAGTTACAAGGTCAAAGGGGGAAAGCAAAATCAAGGTGGTAAGAGTCTAAATTCAACAACTCCAAATGTCAACCAAAGTGAAAGGAATGCAGAATATTACCTGGTAGATGCAGATGCAGCCAAAGGGATAGCTAATCAGCAACAAAGGGAAACAACTCAACAATGGGTACATAGAACCTTTCAAGGACTAGTTTCCACTAATACTTCTGTCCAGGAAGTACCATCTCAAGAAACCAGAGTGAATGCAAATCTGGAACAACATTCAGATAATGATAAGGTGGATGATCGTGACTATGAGAAAATAAAGGCAAGTGAGCAGGTCAACTGGATAGGAGGTCGTTTGTGGGTGGATCAAACAGAGGTAGATCCTGGGGAAGAGGAGATACCAGATGTTATGCAAAGTGAAGATGAAGAAGATGGGGTTGCAGCAGAAGAAGATGAACAAAGTGTTAAAGGGATAACAAAGGGAAAGCAAACTATGCAACAGGAACTTAACAATCACAATGAAACAGACACAAGTAATGCAGCAATTGAAAGACAAGGATTGGGTAAACAGGTGCTAGTTTAAAAAGGAGGCACATCACAGCAGGTTGAACCAAGTGGGGAAGATATATTAGACAAAGTAGATGAATCTGAAAAGAAGCAACTGAGGCCCTCACCTGATCAGACCAAAGAAAATGATATTGTTCCATTGGATGCTGTACAGATCAACACAGCTGCTAATGCTGCTACTATGAATACTGGCAGCTTCAGTTGGGGTCATCACAGACCAATGAAACTGCTACTATTCCATTGAATAAAGAGCAGACAGATGTTACTACACCATTGATCCCTGGGCACAAACCTGGCATTGAACAACATATTGTTAGTGCTAATAATAATGAGAACATAGTGGTAACTGTTAGAACAAATGAAGAGAATGTAAGAGATGAGCATGCAGGAATAGACATGGATGAAGAATCTTCTGCACCGAATTTTCTAAATGTTGCTATACAAGGTGACTTGTCTCCTAGGCAATTAGATAAGGCCAAATCTGTTGCAAAAAGTATAAAGAAAAATAACAAGGATGCCCCACCAGTTCCAGCCCCATCAGGTGGTGTCCAAACAAGGAGGACTTTATCCAAATCAATTAATCAGTAATGGATGCTCTGATATGGAATATTAGGTCTGTGAACACAGTGCAGGCCTTTAAGAGATTGATTACGATGCATAGACAAAACCACTATGAATTTATTGGTATTATGGAGCCAATGCAACAAGCTAGTAGGGTGGAGAGGTATAGGAGAAGGATAGGCTTGGCTCAAGCTTTTGTTAATGTTTCAAACAAAATTTGGGCCTTTGTTGATGAGGTGTTTGAAGTTACTGTAATGTATAACATGGTGCAACAACTGACCCTAAAGTTGCTTCACACAGAAACACAAGTAGAGGTGATGCTAACATTAATATATGCCAAATGTGATCACATAGAAAGAATAGAACTGTGGGATTCACTGTACTTAATGGCCACTGATATGGCAATACCATGGTTGGTTGGTGGTGATTTTAATGTTATTTGGGATGAAGAAGAGAAGTTTGGTGGGTTACCAGTTCACATTAATGAGGTCGATGACTTTATGCATTGCATGAACACCTGTACACTAACAAACTTGGGGTTTAAAGGAAGAATCTATACTTGGTGGAATGGTAGATCAGATGAAGACTGCATTTTCAAAAGGCTAGACAGATGCTTTGGGAATGCAGAGCTCCAACAAACTTTTCCAGGACTGGAAGTGACACACCTATCAAAGATTGGCTCAGACCACTGCCCTTTACAATTGAAATGTGATATTGAAGCAATTCCTATTAAAAAACCCTTTAGATTCCTGAACTTTTGGATCAAGCATGAGATATTTAAAGAGGCTGTTAGAGAGAATTGGAATGCAGATTTCATGGCCAATCCATTCACTCTATTCAACTTCAAACTGAAGAAGGTGAAGAAAGCATTATCTATCTGGAGTAGAGCTACATATCGAGACATATTTCAGAGAATTTCAAGCCTGGACGAGGTTGCCCTAGTACGNAGGTGAATGGAAGAAGGAAAAGGTTAAAGCTTAAAAGAATCAAAGACAGTAATGATCAGTGGCTTGAAGAGGAGGATCAGATTGCAGCTGAAGCAGTAAAATTCTATGAGGCACAATTCACAAAAACAGTGATTCCCACATTATTTGAAATACTAAATTATGTACCAACCTTGGTGAATGAGGAGCAGAATGAGAAGTTGATGGC
>MDKH01139442.1:0-42464 GCA_005239495.1 Nicotiana undulata | reverse complement strand
AACGCCTACCCAGCCCCCATCCCAAGACTTACTCTATGCGTTCGCGTGAGGCCTTCCGCGATCGCGTAGAGCACTGGCCCCCAAGCTCTGCGATCGCGGTTGAGGCCCTGCGTTCGCATAGAGTCAACTCCCCCAACCCCTGACACATCGCGATCGCAAGAACATGTCCGCGATTGCGGAGAAGAAAACGCTGGACACCAGAAAATCACAAACACACCAGATTTTTAGCACTTTTCACACCCCGTTAGCTACCCGAAACTCACCCGAGCCCTCGGGGCTCAAAACCAAAAACACACACAACTCCCAAAACATCCTACGGACTTATTAAAGCTTTTAAATCACCAAAATATCATCAAAAATAAGGAATTAAACCTTAAAACTCATAGAATTTTCTTAAAACTTCATAAAGCTTAACTTTTCCAATTTTGATCCGAAACACGTCATTTCAAGTCCGTTTTACACCAAATTTCACAGATAAGACAAATAACATATAATAAACTTGTTCCGAGCTCCGAAACCATAATACGGGCTTGGTAACACGGTTTTCACTTAATTATTTATTTTCAAAATCCTTTATTATTTTCAGAAAATAATTTTCTTTAAAAACTCATTTCTCGGGCTTGGGACCTCGGAATTCGATTCCGGGCATACGCCCAAGTCCCATATTTTCCTACGGACCCTCCGGGTCCGTCAAATCACGAGTCCGGGTCCGTTTACCAAAAATGTTGACCAAAGTCAACTTTATTTAATTATTTATTATAAAAATCCCATTTTTATCAGATTTTTACATAGAAGCTTCCCAGCTACACGCCCGGCTGCGCACGCATATCCAGGTGAGATTAACAGAGGCTTTCAGAGCCTCGAAACACAGATTTAGCTTAATTTACTCAGGATGACCCTTTTGGGTCATCACACTACGTGGATAACTTACGACGAACTTTAATGTACGAAAATGCGGAGATGTAACATCTCATTTCCGAGCTTATATCAATTTACTTATGGCATACTTTTACGTACGAAAACATGGGGTGTAATATTCTTGGATAGGATCTGCAGTCCCTTCTCACTCATATGACCCAACCGTCAGTGCCAAAAATCTGTAAGCGTATCATCTACCGCATGTAATCCACTTCAGTAGTTGTCTTGTACAACGTGTAGGCAGCAACACCTTTAGCAATCACCTATGATCCCTCCACGTCCTATTGACGAAGTGATTCTCGTACTCGTCTCGATCAAGAGCGATCCCTGAAATCAAATTCATTCGCAGATCTGCTACATGCCGCACATCTTTTAGAACTAATGTGCATCCGACATTTGTCTTGATACAAATGTCGCCAATCCCCACAATATTTGAGCGACTGGTATTTCCCATCTTGACCTTCCTAAAGTCTCCTGCTTTATTCCTACAGAAGCATTCTCTTACCGGTGTGGCATGGTAGGATGCTGCAGTGTCAACCACCCATTCTGACTCTTGGCTTTCTATGTGCATGCATTCTTCCTCCTCGTGAATGAAGAGAACCAATGAATCATTGTTGTGCATTGCAGCAGTTGTGTTGTCATCATTCTTTTGGCCACTACTCTTGCCTCGATCTTTCTTTAGGCACTCTCTTTTGAAGTGACTGGGTTGACCGCAATTGTAGCAATTCCTACCCATTGATCGGTTCCTAGACTTTCCATGAGCTTTGGATTTATCACGGCTACTCGATGCTTTATAAAAATTTCTCCCTATGTTTTCCATGATAAGAGTTCGCCCCTGATTTACGGGCTTCTTCCTCACCTTATCATTGAGTAGGATGACTGATGTGACCTCCTTTAAATTGATGATATCGCTACTATGCAGGATGGTTGTTGCCAATTTATCATAGGAAGATGGCAACGAGCTTAGAAGCATGATAGCCTTATCTACTTCAATGATTGTTTCTTCGAGGTTTTCCAACTGTGTTATTAATCCATTGAACATATTTAAATGGGACAAGAAAGTACCTTCACTCATATGGATGGCATAAAGTTGTTTTCTCAAAAACAACTTGTTTGTTAAGGACATGTATAGACTTTCTAATTTTTTTCCAAATACCATATGCATTATTTTCATCCCCTACATTATTGAGTACTTCATCGGACAAGTGCAGTCTGATTTCTAGTCGCCTTCTTATCTATGTCTGCCCAATCATCGGCTTTCATGATTTTCGGCTTGCCTCTTTGCCATCTAGTGCAATGTCTAACCCTTGTTGGACGAGTAAGTCTTTCATCCATCTTTGCCATATTAAGAAACAGTCAGTACCATAGAATCTTGTTACTTCATATTTTACTCCTGACTTTTTTTTTGTCACAAAGTAAAATTGACTGTAAATAATATTTCTGTGAATGAGCAGAACATGTATTCCGATATTAGTTGTTGAAAAAAATAACCCCACAGAAATAACGCATCATGGATGACATCATCATAATGTAAATGTCAAAGCTTCATCTTGTGAAAGCAATGAAAAATCCACAACCCAAATCACATTTCATGTAGATTTTGCAGCATGTTACTTTATGCCAAAAAAAAATTTGTCTTCCTCTCACGTTCATGGAATGGACCCCGCATAAAACACTCTTTATTAAGAGGTTTTCCATTCGTAAAACTCAAATTAGAGACTTATAATTAAAGATGAAAATATTTCAATCATCTCATCACTTTTTATCGGTTTAGTAAACAGTGTTAGTTTGTGGTTAACTCAAGAGATACACAGCTAATACCAAGAAATACCAAATGGGCTAAATTTTCTTTCCCATTTAAGAAGCATAAGTTATTCACACTTCTCTCCCATGCAAGTCCTTTTGTTGTATTAGTATTTTACCTCATTTTCATGATACCCACTTTTTACTATTTTTGAAGTGACCGATTCCAGTGTTCATCTCAAATTGGAGCTGGCATTCATTTCTTCACTTATTTTTCAACATATGAGTGATTGATTCTATATATCCTTATATTTCAAGTTTGACGTGATATGATTGTTCATCTCTAATTTGGCCCGTTAATATCAACCACATTATATTTTAATGTAGTATCTAACTTGCCAAACACCATTAGCCAGTTGAACTCAATGTTTGCTTTTTCTAGTCAATATATATATATATATATATATATATATATAAATAGTATGCATTGATAACACGCACGCGTACACACATATATAATACATATGTTGGATATCTTAAATTTAAGTGTTTAGGTAAGCGGTTATTTAAATTAATTCTTCAATGCTATGCGAAGACCCGAATTTGGCCGTGACTAATACTTATTTCCCTAGTTACAAATATTGAGCTTTAATATATGGTATACTTATTTAATATTTAATATATGGTATTCAAATTAAAGTTACTGAACTTCGTTATTTGAAAACTTGTCTCCTGAACTTGGTTTTCGCTCACAAAACTTTAATTTTTTTTCTATTATAAAAAATTTATGTTTAAATACAACTCAACATCCAAATAAGATCTTTATTTCAACTTCAATCAATATTGTCCAAACGCCTAGAATTATCATCTTTTTCTTACTTGGGCTGTGTTGGTGTCTCTTTTCCGTTTCAAAAAGGAGAAAATAACATAAAAACAAGACTAGTGTTGGACATGATGTTTAATTAGAAGGAATTTGATGTTGTATAGTATATATTGATCTTCCCGCAGTGTACAAAGTACCTTGCTAAAATGGTCTTCTTGCGTCTCAAAATTAAAGTGATACCATCTTTCATTTTCATTTTCAAGTTAAAATGAAGAGAGAAAAGCTCAGGTATCAGAAAAGAAAGCTGGAAAGCGAGTGAATATTCTATAGGGCACGGCAAGCCGTGAAAGCAATTACTAATGCTTGCATTAAGGTGGTTGTTTACATCACAATTCACACACATAGAGTGCGGCCCTTTTTCGCATCCTGCGTGAACAGGGATACCTTGTGCACCGGAATGTTAAAAAATTAAAGAGGTGGTTCTATCGGTTATTAGATTTAGATTAATACATACACTAGTAAAACACCAAATATTTAGTCTAATATCAATCAATTTGAGGTGGTGGAGAGATCTTCCACAACTTTTGAAATAACATGAAGATCACCCAAAAAAAAAAAAACACGCCCAGTGGGACTCGAACCCACAATCGCTTGATTAGAAGTCAAGCGCCTTATCCATTAAGCCATGGGCGCTTGTTGCTATCAACTTTCAGTAAAAAGTATTTGAATTAACTACGTTTTGGGGGTTAATATAATACGCAAATTTACATACTTGTAACTAGTGGCAACATTTGAGCTCCGTCGTAGTAATTACTATTACAATTCAGTACTTGACATTCAAAAGTAAATCCTAGAATGTATGCCTATACTGCATTTGTAAACACCGGAGGAATGACCAAAAATTTAAACCGATAAAAGAATTATTCCTAGCTCCTTCCTCTGAGAGGAGATTGAAAACTTAAACAGGCGTTGTACAATATAACTGAGCCTAAACTGGCTTTGTAATGTTTATTCCATGTCTACGAAATTAGATTAATGATTGCTATCGAAAAGTATAAGAATCAACCATTTAAATTGAGAAGTGAATGGAAATGCGACAAAATTTGGTTAGCTTAAATTAGGACATACATCAGATGCAATTAAATAAAAAATATAACACAAAATCAATCGAACTGAGTCCGTTCGGTCCAGCTCCAGCCCGAGCTTTGGCGACCCAAGCTCGATTAGCAAACGACTTGGGTTAAGCTCGATTTTTCCAGCAAATTTGTTACCCATATGTGCAGTTTATAAATTTAATATAAGCTCAAAAAAACATATACTAAGTAGTATTTAGTATCTTTTTGGAATGTAGTTACTAGTTTCATCCTCGCTTCACCTCTTTGATCTTCAATGATAAGTGAAAAATGTTAGAGTGATTTCTTCTTATATGCACTTTGCTAGAAATAGAGCCCGTTTGGATTAGCTGATTTAAAATAGCTGATAAGCATTAGGTGCTGAAAATCACTTTTTAGTGTTGAAACTGATTTATTATAAAATAAGTAGTTACGTGTTTGGATATAAGTGCTGAAATTGATAATAAGATGCTGCAGTATTTGATAAAAAAGTGTTGATAAGCTCTTTTTCTGTTAAAATGACCTGAATAACCTTAGAACTGTTTACACTTATAAGAGCGTAATTTCTTCAAAATTTTAGATTCCAAATCGATCCTAATATAAAATTTTCTATCTGTAATTTTATTGTAATACAACTATGCTTAGATAAGATAACTTTTATGATAAATATAATTTATTTTGTGATAAGCATATAATCATAAGTTATAATAATTAATAAATTGATAATAGTTTCTTAGTAAAAAATAAATCTAAATAGGACAAAATATTTGAAGAGAAACAAATATTAATACACCAATAATTTGATACGTCTTCATTTATTACATACAATTGAAACATTAATACACAATCACATAGATATAAATATGCAAAGGAATAGAGAATTTGCTTATCTTAAATAGTCAATGAGAATTGCATACTTGAAAAGGGGGGAGGGGAGGTGTTAGGTTGAAATAGTACTTGAGGCAGTGAGTATCGATGTAAGAGTTTTATTCTAAAAAGAATATTTTAAGGATAAAATAGTAAAAACTTTAGTCAAACTTAAAGTATTTATAGGTTAAAAATTCATAAGCAGGGGTGACCAGCTTATGACTTTTGGCTTATTTTTGACCTATAAGCAGTTGACTTATAAACACTTTTAACTTTACCAAACGTGTAGATAAGCCGAAAAGTGCTTATAAGCTATTTGACCAACTTATAAGCTTAGTCAAACACACTCATAGGCAAAATAGGCACGTACACGAGTGGAACGTCTGGCTGAATCGTGCAGCCCCATGTAACGTCTAATTTAGTGTAGCACCTTAGGTTCCACCTGCTCCTCGAGTTTCGCTTCTGATCTCTCTAAGTCTCTAATTCGTTACCTTCTGCTACCGATCTTCTCCCTCTACCGCTACTAGAGCTCATTCGAGCTGTTATTTTTATTTTTGAAAAACACCGTCGCTAGTAATAATTCTAAATGAAAGAGAAACAAAAAAGTCGTTAAAATAAAAGACTCAACACTAGAAACAACATACTTTAAAGGTTTTATTATTGATATTTAAATGGGCATCGATGGTCTTTCTTCTGTTGAGTAAGGTCTCAACACAACAAAAATTAGTTAAAGACATCTCCAAAACACACTGCTTTAAAAAAGCAACTTGGAAGCACAGACTCCTACAAATGAACTATGGAAGGAGCCATTAAACTAATTTCATTTTTTCCAGTATTGCTACTTCTATCAACACAAGAATCGCCCCGTTTATGACTGTACCATATAAAACATCAGTTACCAAAATATTTGTAGAAATGTGTGATGGCTATAACACTCCATCACATCCCCAAAAAGATGTGGACAAAAATAACAGCTGACAACTGCAGCCTAAAACCTTAATCTTCAAGTTCGATAATCTTAACCACTGATGCATCTCCAACTTTCTGGCAAATGACAACTCGATCGTGTGATTTTACAACTCCTGATGCTTTTCCATGATCAAGAGCAACTTTCAGCACAGACTCATTACTTGCATTCGTAGACTCAGCCTATGAAAGAAAAAATCACTTGATTAAACACAAACAAAAACGAAGTATATGAACATCCAATCAAAGAACATTTTTGGATGAAAGTTGTTTAACTACATAAAGACATTCAAATTGACACAAGTTTCAAGTTTGAAATAGGCATGGACTATATTGACCTCAACAAACAACAACAACCACCCAGTAAGTATAATCCCACTAGTGGGGTCTGGGGAGGATAGTGTGTACGCCAGACTCGGGTGCGGGTATCCGATACGGGGACGGATCTGAGTATCAGATTCGGCAAAATTTAAATTTTAAGATTCGGGGGTGCGGGTATACGATACGGGAACAGATCCGAGTATTAGATTCGGCAAAATCTAAATTTTAAGATTCGGGGGTGCGGATCCGGATATGGATACGGGTGCGGGGATTCGGCTAATACAAAATAGAGCTTTAAAAATATTGTAAATTTTGAGAGATATTCTGTGAAAAACTTACATTAATATGGTACAACACAATCTTTCATTCGCCAAGATGGACATTATTCTTTCATTGTTCTAAATATGTTTTATTTTTTATTTTGAGAAATCAAAATCTCAATTTTTCTCCAAAATTTGTCGATGGACTCCGGTCAAAGTGTCCGGTTGACCGTATCCGTGACGTATCCAGTCCCGGTATGGGATAGAGAGGCTGCTTCCAATAGACCCTCGGCATCCTTCCCTCCAAGAACTACCCCCACCTTGCTCTTGGGGTGACTCGAACTCACAACCTCTCGGCTGGAAGTGGAGGTTGCTTACCTCATTAACTAATTATAAGCAGCACGAAAAAATGGAAGAGGGTAAACCACATAAGCTTCTGTTTGGGATCTATAGACAGCAAAAACCCATACAGCAGCAAGCAACCAAAACACCTAGTCGTCTAACTAAGAAGAAGGCCTAAATGTAATCAAACATATCAATAATAGAACAACATAAATCAAACAACAAATGTGAAAAGACCAAATTGATGAGACAACGTACAGGATGTCGAGGATCAGCCAGCATTGGGAAAAGACCTCGGACAATAAGAGATTGCCTTGCCTGAACATGACGAAATTAAATACAAGATCTGTCAGCTTCATTGTCAATCAAAAGTTACAGAAGATGACGTAAAAAAATTTAACAAGGAGAAAAAAGAAGCAGATGAAATAAAGTAAAATAGCAAGGAGACGGTAGTAGATCACTACATTGGTAGTGAAACTGGAAAGATGTGATCTACAAATAGTGTAGATGCTTTCAATAGTTAATCATTGCAATTTCAAACATTTTTGTCACGCTGACATTTTCATATAATAAAATTGAAGAATGAAAATTATAGATCAAAATAAATAAGTCAAAAAGGTAAACAGGATAAGTTGACATTTCAGCTGTCAGAGACAAAAAAAATTAAAAGAATTTCAAAAAAAAAACTCTTTCACAATCATTAAGAAGGGCAAAAAATAGAATAATCACGTTGGTACAAAAAAAATGGAACACTAACTTCAGTATTATTACTGATGTAATTTATAGTGGAGTCGAGCAGCGGATGGCATAATATCAGTTAGAATGAATAGATCAATTGAACTAATTAATCAAACGACAAGTCTAAATAGGAAACAGAAAAATATCAAGTAAACAAAGATGTACTAGTAACTTAATACTCAAGTCTCTACTAATGCATTTACAGGCCATCGGCTGATGAGCTAGATTTGATAATTAAAAGAACTTTGAGCTCTAGGTCGTACCTCAAATGCACCGCTAAAACTCCACTTCAGTTGATTTGTCTTGAGTCGAGGAATTACAACAGACAACACTGGCATTGTTGGCCTATATTTAGCTATCAATCTGTTTACATGAGCATAAATTACAACTCTTAAAAAGAAAGAGAATCAATATCCCAAGAAATATAGTAATAATGACAAACTCTACCTTGCTGCCCTTCCAGATGAAGTGAAACAAATAATTACTGATGCTTTCACTTTAATGGCGGCTCTTACCTAGAGAATAAGGGGATATAGAGTTATTGTGGCAAACGCAAACCCAATTAAATTTCCAGAAATCTTTCTTTTCTCATTTTAAGATAGGCAGACGCATTTTAAATTTAAAAAAAAAACGTACCGCTGATGAGGCAATGGATTCCAGGTGTGTCATGGGCTCTCCAACAAATTTGACTGTTTTCTTAAAGTACAAGTCTTGGTTGAAAACCTTCTCCGCCTGCATGGAAATTAATTGCTGATTAGTGCTGCCGGCCGCCAGTAGCTCAAGTAGGTCAAAATGAACAAAATGCTGACTAAAACTAGGAGCCATCGCAGGTAATGTCAATCGAAACTATAATGGCATAAATCTTTGCAACTAAAGATCAAACTAAGAAATCTTTCTTCAGAGCACAAAGCCATAAAGTACCGAAGAGTTAATGACTGAGAAAGTACTATTGACAGGGACAGCTAATAAAGTAGAAATAATGTCAAATGTTCTGAATGCAGGGAATAAGAATGTAATCGGGAATTTATGATGTAGTTACTGCTAAAAAGGAAAATTTTGGTGCAAACATGAGCCACACCACCTCGACTGCAAAATGTTATCTTTGATAAAATACATGTTCTTCATTAATGAAGACTCGTGTCTATAAAGGAAGGGGAACTCTGGTAAATGAGAGATGAAAGAAGAGTTTAAGAAAAGCATACAACAAAATTAAATATATTTTTTTTTAAAAAGAGCTCAAAAGTTGAAAGGTTGTCACACAAGTATACATTTATGGTTATGTAGTAACTGAGCTTTTGAAGGCCCAACTGGAGAGGTCAAAAAGATGTATAAGTCGATTCTGTTCTATTCTAGGCTTCACCACACAGTTCTTTAAAAGATAGCTAGGAGACAATTTCCTAAACTCACAAATATCAGGAAAAAAATTACCTCGAAGCAAATTCTGCCAACAGTGGAAATAGTCTCGACAGGGTATAATCCACGCAGAGTCTCAGCACCAAGAAGAATAGCATCAGTTCCTGAAAGTGTTAAACATTAAAACCTCCAAGAAAATCAAGTTGTCTCAATTAAATATCAAAATGGTACATCGGCGCAATCATGACTAATTAGATGTTACATAAAAGGGTAAGAAAACCTCAATCCTTCACATATTAAAAGTTGAGCAGGAAAAGTACCATCCAAGACAGCATTAGCAACATCTGTTGCTTCAGCACGAGTAGGCCTAAGATTGTCGGTCATACTATCGACAACACGTGTTACTACAGCTGGCTTGCCAGCCATGTTACACTTGTGAACAGCAGCCTTCTGGAACAAGAACACCTGCAAACCAACCGATATTAGCCTAGTGACTAGAAATTCTACCTGGAATATTACTCACAAGTTTCGCAATGAAGTTAGTAAGAGAAACCGTGTCAGAGACGGAGCTTAAAAATAAGAGTGGATTGCAACGTGAAAAGTTTATCTTTTCCGTGGGACTTGTAGCCAAGTACCTTCACCTCATATACTCCTAAACATTGTTTGAATTCATAATTAATACCTTTTGGAATTCAAATAGAGCCTCTCTAGCAATTCCCTAGTGCCAAATCTTAATCAAAAAACATGTAAACATTAGTGTTGCAGAAGATAGTTTACCTTTTCAGGTGGAAGATCTATACCGAGGTTTCCACGAGAAAGGATGATGCCATCGGCCTCTTCGAGAATCTCATCAAAATGAGTCAAACCCTACATAGATTACACAAAGGAAGAAAGTAAAATACCAAACCCTTATAGAATTCATGATGTTCGTCATAAACAGAAACCTCATAGAAGTTAGTAAAAACAGAAAACAACCTAAAAATACAAGTTTATCAACTAACCTCAACATTTTCGATTTTAGCAAAGATCTGAGTTTGACTCAGATCACCCAGCTTAGACAAGAACTCACGAGCCTGGATTTTAGCACCGCGAATGAAATCAGTTTCATATTCTAATGGTCCACAATGAGTAGACAAATGCAAGCTGTCAATGACAGTAAAAGAATCTAAAAAGATATATAGAAGATGAAAAGTAGTGAAAATACATACCTCACGGACATCCTCAGCATGCCTTGTGTATGATAGTGAAATAAAGTCAATTTTGTTTTTCACACCCCATGTGCTTATAACCTGAATAATATTAACATAACCAAAAGTCCGAACTGAATAAAGAAGGATTCCTATAAAAATAACCACAATAGGACAGAAAACAAAGAGCAAAAAGTAGCTTTACTCTGTATGATCAATGATAATATGCTTGCTAACAAACTATAAGTAGTAAGATCATACACAACAAAAATGTTAATACAAGTAGTTAAAAAGTGGGACCTACTTATCAAATTCATATATGTCGATTACAACGTCCCAATAGTCCTATATCCAATAGACAGAAACATTTGAACCCACGCGTGCTCAAGAATAAGCAGTTATAACTATGCTAAAAACCAAGTCCTCCCAGACAATTATCTTTAATAGTGTAACTTGAACTTCATCATCTGCAGAAGTATATAGACATGGGTTTTTTTATCAATGTCATGAATTTTAGAATAACTTACCTCTTTGTCTCTATCAGTGAGGGTAGGCAGATCAATATGTACTTGAGAAGCATGCAGAGTGAACATTGACCCAGCTAAAGTGGCAGAGTTCTTTACCACGCAAATGACATCATCTCCGTTCACTTCGTCTACCTGTGCAGCCACATCAGAAATATCTAGTCAAAAATTGAACTTAGACCGCTTTTCTTAATCCAGAGTAGTAGATTGTACGATTACAAACACAATTGTTTAACAATATCGTGTTGTTAAATAACATACCTCGAGCCAAACGGATGTTGTTTCACTTCCTGTGAAGAGGTACTGACCAACAAAAATGGTATCTCCCTTCTTTACAGCCTGTAGGCAAAATTAACAGCATATCTTAGTACCATGGGTCTAATAAATACAAATAATTATCCCGATGTCTAATCTTGTTCTCTCCACTATGTTTAACATTGCATTAGCAAATAACTTCTCCCTTTTTGGTTCCTCTAAAAACATCAAGGTTTTACTATGAAACTTCTATAGGAGTCTGAAAGTGGAAAAGCAAAGACAACAGATGTGGGTTGGACCTTGGCTAATCCGCCAAAGTTAATTGGCAACAGTTCAGAAGATGCTTCTTGGCCTTGATGAGGAGTCAGAGTAACAATTGCATCTGCCTGAAGTGAAATAGCTGTCTCTTTTTTGTTGACAACCTGCAACTCAGCACCCACAGTATCTAGCATGACCTGAACAGAACAAAACAACATATTTTTTACTACCTTCGTCGATACATTGGACAATGCTCAACGTATCTGATTACATTGCCATCATATCAATGCAAGGATTATACACCTGAATAGGAGTTAGAAACACACAAACCTACAACTAAAGCTTTCTTACACTTTAACTGCACATATCGCAAAATAATTGTTTCTCAAGTCCAGTCCAATGACTCCAGTTGACGCGTCAATAAAGAACAAGACAACAACAGAATTTACAAATTACTTGACCCCCGTTTCTTATTCTGCTATGTCCCTTCTGTCGCACTGACAGGAGGCAGATCCAGGAACTTAAGACCCATTGCACACAAGGGTGTAATTAACTAGTGGGATGAAAACCATGTGAGAACATAGTTCAAATCCAGGGGGGGGGGGGGGCAGCCGGTGTACAAGGCGTCCCGCGTTCATGCAGGGTCCAGGGAAGGGCCGCAGTGTGATGTAGACAGTCTACCCTAACGTAAGGGTAATTAGCTGCTTCCACGGCTCAAACACGGGACTTATAGGGCACACGGAGACAACTTTACTATTGCACCAAGGCTCTCCTTCTTTAAATCTGCCTATTAGTCCACATATGTGGTACTCCTAAGCGCAGACTTGACATAAAAAATCATTGTTTGAAATACTTAGAAACCTAATAAATCAAACATAAAATAAAACTTATAAAACAACCAAAAGGGCATTAAAAGCATAAGAAGACAAAAAAAAGACAAAAATATATTGTTATACATACAGCACAAAGCTTCTTAGTGGCTTTAATAGCAGCCTTCAAGTTCTCCAAAGTCTCCTGGTGATACTCTGAATCACCCCATGAAAAATCAAATCTTGCCACTGTCAACACAACAAATTAAACAATCAAAATTACATCATTCATCAATACAAATCCAAAAACGAAAACAAAAAAACTTAAATTTAAATATTATACCAGACATTCCAGCTTTAAGACAAGCAGAAATAGCTTCAACAGATCGAGATTTAGGACCCAAAGTCCCAACAATTTTAGTCATTGCTGGGAAAAAATTCTACAAGATTCAAAAACAAACAAACCGCATCAAATAAAAAACAATCTTTAAACAAAAAAATCACATGTAAACATAGATCTGACTCAATAAATATGTTAAAAAGATGATTTTTTTTATTAAAAAAAAAACTTACAGCTTTAGATGGCTCTAAGATTGAAGCCATCCTGATAGGTTCTTCAAGTAGTAAGTGATTTGAATGCATGTTTGCTGAATTAATCAAAGACTTTGATAAAGAAAAATAAAAACTTTAATAGACTGAATTTTGAGGATTCAACGTTGAAAAGAGAAAAGAGAGAGAGAGAGAGAGAGAGAGAGAGAGGAAGTGGTCTTTTTGTGTTTGGGGTTTTGATTCTTTTTGTAGAGAGTTTGTAGAAAACTGGGGGCTGCTGCTATTGGAATCGGAGTAACTACACTTTAGTGCATTCGTTTTCTTTTCCCCCAAGAATTAGAATTTTCTTCCAATTAGGGTAATGAAATTTTTAGGTTTTTTTCAGTTTATACTCTCTTCTTCATTTTTTTTTATCATGTATATTAAAAATAGATTTTTAATTTTACTTGTCACTTTATCAAGAGAAAAAAAAAATCCTGTTATATTTATTACTCATCATTATTTTCTCAAATTTAATAAAATACCCATTAATTAATATGAGTATCATGATAAATTATGTACTTTATTATTACTCCTTCCAGTTCAAAATAGGTGATTTTTTATCTTTTTCTATGGTCCAAAATATGTAATTTTTTCTGATTTCAAATAAAATAAAATAAAAATCTAAAATAACCCTTGGAGTAAATGGTGTTGGAGTATGTGTTATGAGTGTTTATGTGAGATAGTAAAGGATAATAGGGTCAATTTCATTGTTAATTAATGTTAAAATGTGAATTTTTTTAATGTGTGTAAAAATATTCAAAAAATTACTTATTTTGGACCGAAAAGAATACTCCTTCCGGTTCATAATAAGTGTCCAGTTTCCTTTTTCATTTTAATTCGAAATATGTGTCTACTTATGTTATCAAGAAAAAATTCAATTTATTTTTACTCTTTTATCCTTATGTGCATATTCCTAAAAACCTTTTCTCACTCCTCACTATAATTATGTGACCAATACTTTAATAAAGGTAGTTTAGTCATAATAGGTTTTTCTGCATAGAATTTAATAGTTCTTAATGAGCGTGATAAAGGGAAACTGAACACTTATTGTGAACCGGAGAGAGTATTTTTTTAAGGGGCATGAAAAGCACAAGTGTGTCGGGTAAGAGTGAAGGAGGAGTAGTTTAGTAAAAAAGGGGTGCTATTTAGTCTTTGGTATATTCTGTGGATCTGATTCCTACCTATGTCTATACCTGAAAGCTACAACGCACACTTGTATACAAAAATATTAAATTCACTCCTCAACTGTTATGGGATGTTTGAACTTTGAAAATTGCCCTCCATTATATTTTCTCATAATTGATACAGGATGAAGATTTGAGCTGGTCAATATTTTGAAAAGATAAATTCAACAACAAACAATAATGACAATCCAATGTAGTTTCACAATTCAGATCTAGGAGTATTGTGAGTATACAGTAAATCATGTCAAAGAATAAGCGGATCTTAATCTTTGCTAGCGTTTGGTCATAAATTTTTAAATTTATTTTGAAAATTTTGATTTGGGTGAAGTTTTGGTTTGAAGATGAAAATGTGTTTGGACATACGTTTTCAAAACATATTTTCCAACTTTATTTTGGAAAAACATGTATAAAATTCCCAAGTTTTGAAATTTTGGCCCAAAATCAGCAATTAGGGTTATTTTAGGATTTGAAGTTTGGGATTTGGGATTTTGCCAAAATGTGGGCAAAATTTATGGCCAAATATGAGTTTGCCAAATAAATCCCAAATTTATTTTGGCAAAACTCATGGCCAAACGGGTCTAAAGTCGTGGATCTCCTGATGGTGGCTAGCTGCTTTTTGTTCTCCTTATTAGTTTAGTGCCAACTCCGCTAAGTTCACATCGTGATCTAAGTACCATTTCCCATCGAGAGGTTATGATACTGATAAAGAATCCTATTCTTCTCCTTGGGTAATGAAATAATTCAATTGGCAAAGTAGGTTGATGGGCAAGCCCCCTCCTGTCACAATGGTGTGGGGCGTCATAGGATGGACATAGTTCAGGGTCGATGTAATTGAGACAACTAAGTAGAGGATGGAAAGATGTGAGACCAGCCAAAGGTGGTTTTAAGAGATTGTTTCCGATAAATCCTCGACTCAAAACAAGCATGTATAATCACAACAATAAAGAGAATGCAATATCATAAGTAGTAGAAAAACAGTAGTCAGAAAATCAAAACACAAGCAATATCATGTAGTTATATAATTCTAAAAATATGAAAATACTAGAATAATGCTATAGTACTGGAACCAACGGAAGGACCCACAAGTACCTACTAACCTTCTATTCTAATTCTCGCCCTCCACATCTTACTCTCATGGGTCAGGTCCTCGGTAAACTGAAAATGTATCATGCCTCGTCTAATCACATTTTCCGAATACTTATTTGCTCTACATCTACCTCTCCCCAGACCTACCATCGTCATTTCTAATCACACTTCTTACAGTAATATTCGAACACCTCCTCTTCACATGCTCGAACCATATCGATCTCGCTTCCTGCATTCTTAACCATGTCTCTCATAGTATGTTCGCACCTTCATTTTAGCATCCTCATATCTACTACTTTCATTTCTTGGACATAAAAGTTCTTGACTGACCAATATTCCACTCTATATAAACACTTCGCCCCATAAATTCAGTGTGTCAAAATACTTTTGGAAAAAAATTCAAATTTACCTCTCTAAATTTGAATGTGTTTTTAAATTTATACTTCAACTAAACTTTGGTTTTTTTTTCTTAAAGCTCTTTTGAAAAGTTTTGAAATTTTTGTGCTTTTTAAAAATGATCAACATATTTTATGTAATATTAAAAAATTGAAAATAAAAATTAAGAATTCATGTTCAGATGCAAATTTATTTTAAAAATAGATATGTTTTGTTATAATCTAAACATGTTACTATTTCGGAACAGATTAAGTATTTTTCTTTGATTTTTTCCTCAAGAAGTTTCTTGCAACTCATTTGTGGAAGTTAAAATTTCTAGTTGGGATTTATTTTTATTAACTGCTTCCCGCGTCCATAATAAGTGATTTTTTGGTTGTTTCCACACATATTAAGTAGGCGTTTGGACATGAATTCTCAAAAAAAAAAAAATTGGAATTTCACTAAAATTTGAATTGAAGATGAAATTGTGTATGGTCATAATTTTTGCAACATTTTTGAATGTCTTGTTTTCTACATATTTTGCAACTAACCACTAGCAACCTTCCCATTTTCAATTGAAAAACTGGTTCTCACCATTTTTTCAAATTTGAAAGTTCATTTTCAAGTGAGATTGAAAAATTGTAAGATTTTGATAACCAAACATTGTTTTCAAAAAAAAATGAAAAAATGAAAAATTTACTTATGTCCAAACAGGATCTAAGAAATTCACCTTTTAACATTAATTAGTAATGAATTTGCTATATTAACCTTACTATATCTTCACATAAACATTTCTAACGCATACTCCAATACTATTTATTTCAAAGGCAATGTAGGAAAATAATAATTAATTCATTCTTAAATTTTGAAAAAATCTCTAGCGCGGGATAAAAGTGATAATATCCTCAAGAAAAGGCCAAAAAATCACTTATTATTAACCAGCATGAGTATAATTTTTTACGAAAAAAGGCATGATTCCTCTTGGCATATTGAGCGGGTATGATTTCTGCATCTTTTTGCCCCATGTGATTAATGCTTGGCGTAATACATACGGAGACACCTAAAGTTGGCACGATCTTTCATTTAGACACTTAAACTAGACCTCTTTCCATCTGAACTCAGATCTTAGGCAATTCTCATACCAATTAAACACGTTTTTCGCATGTGGCATATAGCGTGACTTCAAACCTATTTAGGCGCGTGAAACTTTCCACCAGGTGATTTTTCCTTTCCCAATTAGACACATAACGGTAACATCCATCCACCATTATTATTTAAACCCTAATTCCCTTCCCAATTATTAGAAAACCTATTTGTTCTCTTCTCTTCTTTCTGAGATTTCTCCAGCAATTCTCAAACAGAATTCTTGTCAATTATTTTCTTCTCTTTTTTATCTCGTTTTTGTTCTCTTGTTGGTGTCAATTAATTTCTTCTCTTCTCTTCTTCCTCTCGTTTATGTTGTTGACGTGTTTATTAATGTCGAACTTATCGGAATCGGCGAACTCGTCAATGTCACCTTGCCCTGCCGCTCGAATGTGTAAGTGTGGTGTTTCTCCAAAGATGAATACTTCTTGGACCCAATTAAACCCAGGTCGTAGGTTTTTTGCTTGCAAAATTGGAAAGGTAAATTTTTGTTTATAATGTGTAAGTTCTGTTGTATGGATCATTTTCTTTGATAAAAATTGATTAAAAGTGTTTTGTGATATTTGTAGAAAAAGGCTGGATGTGATTATTTCTGTTGGTATGACGATGAGATGCCTACGCAAGCGAAGAAAATAATTTGGCGTTTATTAAAGAGAGTAAAAGCTTTTGAAGAGGAGAAAGTTCGAGCAAAAAGAAGACTGATCCTTTTGACGATTGTTGTTGTATTGTTGGTCATTTTATGGAAACTGTAGGACTGATGTACTTTGGTTGTTTTAGGTGTTGTTGGTTGTCTTAGGTGTTGTTGATTAATATGTAATGTTGGTGTTGTTGCTATAAACTTCTGTTGTCAAGATGCTGTTGTAATATTCAGCTTTTGTTGCTATAAAATTCAGTATAACTTAGTTTTGTTACAAACTTCTGAATTTTGTTATAAACTTCTTCATTTTGAAACTGCTATTGTAATATACAACTGCTGAAGTTTTAAACTGTTGTAATATACAACTTTAAAGCTGCTTCTTTACCACTTTTGCATCTGCTTTAACTTCAGTCATATCGAAAGGCTAGAGCTTTTAGAATGAACAACAAGGCTAACGAACAAACTACTTACCAAGTTAAAGAACTGTATAATTAATGAACAACAAGGCTAATGAACAGACTACTTAACAGCAGCAGCATAACAAGACTACTGAAGTTCATTACAGCAGCAGCATAATTAAAAAGATGTATAATGAACAGACTTAATTACAAAACAGCAGCAGATTACAACATAGTACTTAATTACAGTAGCAGATTGTTAATAAACATAATACTTAACAAAAAAAAAACAGAACATAAAGACTGAAGTTGCTGATATATCTACTAATTATGCAGCCAAAACAAAATAAGGTTGAAGTAGTTGCCGCCTAACATGTACCCAAAAAAAGTTCCTAAGATACAACTGAATACAACCAAGTTCTTTCAGAAAATAGATCCCAAAATAAGTTCCTAAGATACTACTTCTTGCTGACTTTTGACTTCATCTGTTGCAATTGAGAAGTTGTGATAGCATCTTGACCCTTCCACCTCAAACCTCTAGCCTTAAAACCAAGGTCAATTCCTGTTGGAGATGCACTCTTATAAGATGAACCACTTGCAATAACTCGTTGGGTTGATGTTCCGGGTTGCAGTTTGCCAAACAATGAACCACAATGAGTAAGTTATTCTAAGTCATATTATAGATGAAATATGTATGAATATATACATTTAGTATTTGAGTTCCACTTGCAGCTGTGTAGATGCCAAATCCAACATTTCTGGACCCTTTTCTGCTCCTTTTTCAGCATCTTCTTTACTTGCACCCCTTCCTCTCTTTTGGTTGGTAGTTGTTTTACCCTTTGAAGGAAGTTGACTACCTAATCCTCTTCTAGCAGGCCTGCTGGAATCTGCTGAACTTGGTGCTGGTTGGCTTGAGCTTCTAGCTTCATTAACCCTTCTAACCCTTGTTGTATCAAAACACACAGAGTTTGTAGGTTGGCTTGAGCTTCCAGCTGCATCAGGTTGGCTAGCACCTTGTGAGCTTTGGCTACCTTGGTGTGAAGGCATCCAATTTTCATCCTACATAACATTGAGCAATAGATTACATAACATATTACTACAACATATTACATAACAGAATCATATGAACAACAAGAAACATTTACCTTACAATATCTTTTGTTATGTCCTTGTTGATGGCACTTGGAACATGTCATTTTCACTCCACACTTGGACAACTTTCCATATTTCTTTTTTGGTTCATCTTTCCCTTTTCTTCTGTTCCTCTGAGGTCTACCAGGCATGGGTTTAGGTTTTGGAGGCTCTATCTTAGGATTGTTGGTTTCAGGCCACATCTTCATATTTGTCATAGGTTGGATGAAATACTTGTATGCTTTTAAGAAGGTATCCCTCTTATACCAATGCTCCACAGCATGTTCAGGTTCTTTGTCTATGTGATAGTATGCAAGAACAGCATGTTGGCATGGAATACCCCTCAACTTCCAAGCTCTACAAGTGCACACCTTATCAGTCAGATTAACTACATGCTTATGCACTCCTTCTCCAATCTCAAATCTGACATCAGCATTCCAAAGGACAGTACATTTTCTAGCAAGCTCTTTGCTACCCTCTAACAGTAGCCTTGCCATAACAAATTGTCTTGCCAACATACAATCCTAACTTGTCCCTACACAACTCCTGTATTTCTCATATCCTAATGTGGGGCTGCTTAGTTATTTCATCTTTGAATTTCTTTGCAACAAACTTTGAAAAGCACAACTTATTCTTGTTTGAAGTATCACATTTGTGCATTGGGTAGTAGTTCTTTACTTTAAAATCACCTGAATCTCTATCTACACAAGCATAGCACACCCATTTGCATTTCTGTGATTTACACTTAGCCCTCACCCTATGTGGTTCATTTGGTCTCAATTTAATTTGCACCTTGTACTCAATTGCATAGTCTGCTAATGCTTTCCTAAACTCTATAGCATTCTCAAAAATCATCCCAAGTTCAAATATAGCAACTTCACAATCAAGATCATACCTGACTTTTGTACTCCTCTTTCTTGCTGGTATATCAACACCATGAATAGCTTCAGGATCTAACTCTTCTGAGTTATCTTCACTATCAGCCTCTGAACTATCAATAAATTGCTCATCACCACCTAATCTACCAACATATCTTGAAATCTTGTTTCTTCCAATATCCTCAAATCCTCTGTCAATACCTGCTTCTCCTAGTGGTATCTCCTTTGTTGCAATTGGTTTTTTCCTCTGCTTTCCCTGCCTCTTGATCCTCCTTTCAGCCCTTAAAGATCTCAATTCATCATCAACATCTGAATCATCATCTTCAGGAAGAACATCTTCTTCTGAGTCACTACTCTCAACATCTGATTGCACTCCATCTTCATCAACATTATGGTCTGGTGGTTCATCTCCATCAACAACATTTACAGTTGGTTCAGGAGAATTATGAGTTGGTTCAGCATCATTTAAAGTTGGTTCAATATGCGGCTCAATAGGTGGTTCATCAACATTGTGAGTTGGTTCAGTAGGCGGCTCAATAGGTTCTTCAGTATTTATATTACTCCCAGGTGTTGCCCTAGCTTTAAATTGGTCATTACCACCCCCACCTACTTCTAGACCACATAAAAGATCAACATTTTCTTCGAGCACTTCAGGCTGACTCACCCCATGACGCAAATAAACATCCAAAATATCACCATGTTTTAAATCTTTCACGAATTCATATGATTGAAAATCAGAATAGACTTTGATAAATTCACCATCTTTTTCCTTTTGACAATACAACCCTTCGACAACTGCATACCCAAGGTCTTTAGCATAAGCAAACAACTCGACAACACTAAAATGGTCTTTATCGATAGCAACAACAAAGGCATCTAATTTCCCTTTGTATATTGGGACAGGTTGCTCGATAAATGTACCCCAGTGGTGAAAGCGAGTTAAAATATAGTCATCCTCCATAATATTCCCTTGCAAAAAACGACAAGGGACCAACAGAAAGGAAAACCCCAAAAAAACCCTAGCTTTATCAATAACTTACAAATAAAAGCCCTAGCTGTAGAAATAGAAAATAAGGAGAGATTGGACCTTGAAGCGTTATAAATACGGTGAGAAATCACTGGAACCACTACATTCCAACACCATTGACGGAAAGAAGAAGAAGAAGCTTAACGGTGGGAGGGTAAAAGGAACGGGAGTGGTAATATGTTTAGAAGGTTATGTTTAGGGCTAGTAATATTTGTATTTTAGTGAAAATAACACTAAATAGCTGAGGTGGACGGTGAGGTGGACAAAAAAATGAGGTGGCACGATTTATTATTGTTAATTTTGTCACATAGATTGCGAGTGCATAACACGCACTTGGTTAATTAATAAGCCAGCGAAAAACGTGTTTAATTGATATGAGAATTGCCTAAGATCTGAGTTCAGATGGAAAGAGGTCTATTTTAAGTGTCTAAATGAAAGATCGTGCCAACTTTAGGTGTCTCCGTATGTATTACGCCTTAATGCTTCTATGGTGCTGTACTTTCCATGTTGTCTCTAATTTTAAATTTTGGAGATTATCAAGAAAAAATTGCATGGGGTGTCCTATTTGGTTTCTCCTTTTTAATTTGTTCCCGTTTATATTTTCGTTTGTATTCGTATCCTTTTTTGTTAAAAGTGTTTTAAAAAGATGATTTTGCCCTTCTTTAATAAAAAATTATTGACAAAACTGTAGACTAAAGGACAAACTTCAGCATGTTGTGGTATGAAGTTTTAGCAAATGAACTAAATAACGCATTTGCAAAAACTCATTAGAAAATTACCTACTACAGGACAAAAACTTAAGCATGTTTAGTCTGAAGTTTTAGCAAATGAACTAAAAAACTTCAGCTTGTTTAGACTAAAGTTTCGTATAAAACTCATGACAAAACTGTAGAGTGCAAGACAAGACTTCAGTATGTTTTGGTATGAAGTTTTAGCAAATGAACTAAATAACTTCAGCATGCATTAGCAGAAACACATTAGAAAATTACATATTTGCAGGACAAAAACTTAAACATGTTTAGTCTGAAGTTTTAGCAAAAATGAGCTAAAAACTTCAGCATGTTTAGACCGAAGTTTCAGATAAAACTCATGACAAAAATGTAGACTTCAAGATAAAGAACTTCAACATGCATTAGCATGAAGTTTAGCTTCAACGCGAAATTTTTCACGAATGAGGTTGCAGAACACGCGACTAATGCGTGATGCATGTTTTAAATCTTTTGTCAGGGATAATTATCATTTTTTTACGGTTTTTTTGTTAGTTGGCTACCAAATCAATAAATTTTAAATATAGGATACGAGTTAAAAGGTGACACAAATGTAGGGTACGATTGCAATTTCCTTGATTATTAAAATGTTTAAAAATAAGTTAGAGTTTCTTTGAAAAAACATCCACTTGTATTTATAATATAATAAACACATTTTTCCAATATTTGAATTACTTTGCACAATTTGATAAAAAAATATTAAAGTTTAACAATTGACTTTAATTAGTTGCGTTGTGAAACATAAATATCCTTTTCCCCTTTATTTTCATGCAGTGGGGTTGTATAAGCTTGAATTATATCTAACAATATATAATTACAACTAAATCTAATGAATAGTACTCCGATTTAGTTTGGCCAAGCTGGAGAAATCAACTTACTTTGAGAAGTGTTTTTTCCAAAAGTACTTTCGAAGATGTTCCCAACAATGAGGTTGCGCATAGTAGGGATAACCCCCAGTCATCATGTGGTTATTCTGGAGTAGTTTTTGCCGAACAGGTTCTGGATGAAAGAATTTGCCTTGATTTAAACTTATCACCATCGGCGAATGAGCAGTGAGTAAATAATCTCTCTCATGCTTTAAATAATCCACAAGACGAGTGGTAAACTCAATTTTCCTTTGTGTTACGATGTATATTTTTGTTGTATTGAATTTGTATTAACGTTCATATATTCCACAGGGGTACCGGCCTGGTATGAATTTTATAAGTTATGGACCCACGCCCGGTTGGAATATGCCTAGTTGTGGTGTCTTGGATCATGGCGGTCCATCCAGGAGTCATCACCAACAGAAAAATGTTCATCATGGAATGTCATCACATTACGACTTGTAAGTGAAGCGATACAATTATATGGAAAGTATTTATTAAATTCAATAGCTTATTATTTTGTTGTTTGTGCAGTGAAAACGAGAAACTTGAATCATCTGTCCTCACTCAATTGCCCGAAGACGACGTATTAAATCGGGATCTAGCATATGCATAGAGTGAGGAAGAGAACATTGATTATGACAACAATGCCGATGAATCCGGAGATGACACACCCTTCCCTCGTGAGGATCGTGATGAGGAGGATGAGAATGAAGGACTTGATTTGATGAGGGAGTATGCTCCACCCCCCGTTAGACGAAGAGTGTACGAGTCCCAAGTGTCGTTCCATTCAAGGGAGATTCCCGTAACGACCCGACCGGTCGTTTTGAGAATTTAAGATCCGCTTGGTCGCGTAAGGTCATGAACAACTTCACATTGTATATATCGACCTGCGTGCGTGGTTGGATTCAGTTACCGGATAATCCGGAGTCGAATTGGAAGGAAAATTTTAATTTTTGAAGCTTAACTGATGAAAGTTGACCGGAGGTTTGACTTTTGTGTAAACGGCATCAGAATGAGTGTTGGGTGATGTCAACATCTTCATATGATGATTTTGGACTTAGGCGCGCGTCCGAAATTGGTTTTGGAGGTCCGTAGAGAAATTTGAGGTAATTCCGCGAAAGTTAGAATTTCGGCGATCGACCGATAGGTGAAATTTTGATATCGGTCTCGAAATGAAATTTCGGGAGTGGTTGTAGGTCTGTTCAATTTCTTCTGAGATTTTCGTCGAGATCTTTGGTCGATTACTAATATCTCGTTATTCTATTACTCAGCGTCAGTCATACTTGGTCTCAATCCTCAGCGAGTGCTTCGAACTTGAGCTCGGTCCATTATGAGCTTATTCTCGAGGCAACCCCTCGAGCCTATAAAATCGGACATACTCGATTTTAGCCATATACAAAATTAAAAAGAAATAAAATTACATAAATGCCTCGTAAAATGATTTTTATCCTTTTAAAATGAATGGAACTTAATCTTTTACAATGAATGGAGTACTATCCGGATGAGACCAAGCAGGGAAAGTTGGAAATCCATTTGGCTTTCTTCAAAGAAAACACTCCATTTCCCAAATAGTATTGTACTTAAGTTTGAAGTTTGTCCAATCAGCAATTTTAGTCCATCCTAAAGCACCAACAAAATTCATTAAAATCTAGTGAAAATAGAGTACTTCTATAGTTTAAGGGACTACTTATGAAAAAGAGAAAAGAAACAAAAAAAGAACCCCCCCCCCTTCCAAGCGCAACGCAATTACATATCTTCAAACGGAAATTTGCCCAAATCTTTGCCCGTTCGTTAGCAGTGCAGCTATTTTGAAGCAGCAATCCTCTTATCCAAGTAAATTCCCTAGTAAATTTTCGGTTCCCCATTCCATTTTGGACTCTAATTTAAATATTTCAGTTGTCTAAATCCTGGTCAGTTTTCATCTTCTTATATTCAAGAATTTGGCTTTACAGAGTGTTGAAATGGATCCTGAATCTGAACGTACAGCACGTGATTCTCTAGAACTGGTATTTCATATGTCAGATATTCTGGATACTTGCCTCGACCGTCACACTCTGTGTGTTCTAATTGCTCTCTGCGATTTGGGTTTTTAACCCTGAGGCATTGGTTGTTGTTATTAAGGAGCTTCGCCAAGAAAACCCATCTTCTTCTTCTTCTTCACAAAGGACGTTGGCTCCATCATTGCCTTAGCCAGTTGTTTTAGTGGATTTTGAGCCGTCTATGGGTCTTTTCGCCTGAGAAGTTTATTTTAGAATATCGGGTTGTCGTCTTTGAAGTGAGTATCTTGCCTAACTTTGTGTGGGGAACTACTCCTTAGGATTTGAGTCTTCAATGTTGATTGTGGCCCGTGTACGCGAGGTGACGAGTGCGTACTCGGACTTGTTTGTATAGTTTGGCCTTGTAGGATTCTTAGGTCCCTATATTTCCCGTGTATGAATTGTAATTGTTATATCTAAGTTCCTGATTGCTAGTTTCATCTCTTCATGCTCAAATTAGAAGTTACTTGCTTAGTGTTCCCTTGTTTCTTATTTGATCTTAATTGACTTAAATGAAGACTTTATATTTCCTATCGTTGTGCTATATCTTCCTTCATAAACTGCCTAATTGACTAAAACAAGCATAATCTCGCCCTATAATTGTTTAGCAGTAATTGGAATATCTATACGTTGGTGTCAAGCATACCCGTGACGTACATTGTGATTTATATGATTTTCCCCTTAAGTGCCACTTAGGTTTAGTTGATAATCATCCATGTTGACGGTATTTCCTTGGTGTGGCCTATTACTGGGCATTTGTTCGAGATGATTTTATTTCGTGAAGCTAATTGTTTAAGTGAGATTGATTATAGTTGTTTCCCTGGCCGGGATGGATTGGTTTTTTATTGTTGACTTGAATATTGAGAATCGCTGCTATATTTGCCTTGTTTTCCTCTCATTACACTGTTTCTCTTTGTGCTTGGCATTTCCCTTCGGTGGCTACTTCATATGAGTGAGTTTTTCCATTATTGTGATTTAAGTTCTTGTATTGATTTACTCGTCGCACTTGCATTCTGTCTTCTGTTGCTTTTGTGCTTGTTATGGCAATGTACGAGGCTTTCTGCTGTGTTCTAGTTGTTCTCTCTGTTGGCTACATTGCATATTTAAATTGAGACTACAGACGTATTTCAGGAGCTTCCCCTTGTACCGCATCACATATTTAAATTGGGACTACGGACGTATTCCGAGAGCTTTCCCCCTGTACTGCATGACAAATTCTGAGTTACGGACTGAGTTCCGATAGATTTATCTTGAGGAGATTATGATCGAAATATATATATTAAAAAGTATTGCTGAAAAGTATTTATCTCGAAGAAAACTATGTCTGAAGGACTTTGATTTCAAAGGTGTATTTGAGAAGTATTTGTCTTGCAGAAAAATGATATTTGAAAGGCAGTTATCAGGGAAGTATATTTGAAAACCATGTATTTTGAAGGAACCGTGTTTTAAAGTTTTATATATATATATATATATATATATATATATATATATATTTGGAGGAAGTATGTTTCAAAGAAGATTTTTCTATTTTGAAATGATTTTATTCAAAGCTTTCAATACAAACTTACGGGTGAAGGTTTACACTCGAGGTATTTTCCAAAGACACTTGGGGTTGTTGGCTAAGGCCTGGCGTGGAAACTGTTGCAGTGCTGATTTATTACTTGTTCCTGCCGTAATGTGATTTTCCGGTTTCTGGGTGTTCTCGTACATTCTTTGTGTATTATTGTGATGTTCTACTGTTAGTGGTTGTATTTCCTACCTCTTTTTATTAGGTATGTTGTGTAGTCAGTAGATAGTTGTTACATCCTGTCATTCCGGTAATTATGTATGTTTGATTTATTAGACCGGTGGGTGTCCTGACTAGTCCTCGTCACTAATTTATCGAGGTTAGCCTTGATACTTACTAGGCACCGCTGAAGTGTGCTCATTCTACACTTCTGCACATTTTTTTGTGCAGATTTCAGGTTTTGCATAGCCGGCCGACCGATAGTTAGCAGCGCGGTTGCTGTTGTGGAGACTCAAGGTAAAAACCGCTACAACGTTCGCGGTTTCGGAGTCACCTTCTTGTATTTATTATTCATACACTGTTGTATTCATTCCGGACATTGGTAATTAGAGTTTTTAGAGTAAATTCGTTAAAGCTTATGACTTGTACTTACCGGGTTTTGGGATAATATGTAATTTATCGAGATTTATATCAAGGAGCATTTAAGAGTTTCAATATTATGACTTATGTTCATTAAATGTTAGGCTTACCTAGTCCTTAAGACTAGGTGCCGTCACGATACCCAACAGAGGAAAATTAGGTCGTGACAATTCCCTACCTTGTTAACTTGCCAAGTATGCCAGATGTGGAAGCTCTTATAAGGGATTTTGATGAAATTCAGATAGCAATGTGAGATGATTCTAGACCAACGGTGCTGGCAAAGGGTATGTTTTTTCCTGATAAAGCGCGCATAAACGAGGCGGCAAAAATGCACAACGTAAAAGAGTGTAGCGAGATGATGGTACGGGAGTCAACTCTGGTGGTATACAAGGTTGTTTCCACAGATGGTTTATGGGTTGTCATTGGATGCTGCGTGCGAGCAAGAAGAAAACAGGTTTGTGGGAAGTGGGTAAATACATTCCCACCCATATATGTGAAAACATTCAATGGGAATCACTTCAACTTGGATATTGACTTGATTTATCTTGTCCTTATTCCACACCTTGAAGCGTCCATAAGGTATAAAAGCAAGGAGTGCATTACATCAGTCCACCAGGAATATGGCCATACCATTACCAAAAGAAAGGCATTTCTCGGGCGCAAACGCGCGTTTGAAATTGTTTATGGTAATTGGGATAAGTCATTTGCAGCTCTACACAGGTACATGGTCGCACTTCAGCACTTTAACCCCGGACGGTTGTTGAATGGAAGCTTGAGCGGAGTCCAGGAAAACCAGAATATATATTCAATGACGTGTTCTGTGCATTTAAACCAGCAATTGATGGTTTTTCGCATTTTCGGCCCGTAATATCCATAGACGGCACTCATGTCTATGGAAAGTATTGTCATACCCTTTTTTTTCTTCAAACTATACTAAACCCTCTTAAAAATAATAAAAATATTTTGTGAAGTTTGAAAGGTTTTTCAATTTTGAAAGTGACAAAATTTTATGTTTAAAAGGATTAACTCAGAGTCACTACCTAACTTTGGTTTCGGTGTGTCAGGTCACCGTTTAAAAAAATAATTTTTCCTTTTAAAACACTTTGGACTCCAAACTAAGTCCGCACCGGAGATACAAGGTAAGATGGTTCATTTGACTCGGGAAGAAGGTGTTAGGCTTTCCCCGAGTCCCGTGAAATTCACGGTTGCGTACTCGATCTAGTTGGCTTTTAAGATATTCAAATTGAGGTAAAAACAAATACGAAAAAGATAAATAAACACACAAGAGGCTCGAGGTCGTCCCCACCTAATAAGAAAAAATAAAAATAAAAATAAAAATACTATTCTATGCTTCCTCAATTTTTTCCATCTCTAGCCTTCATTTACATTCACTTCGGAGCATACCCCGGGTAAAATATATATACAAACTCTTCGGGACATTCCCCTAAATATGAACTATAGGGAACGACCTTTCGCCTCGAATAAAAGGAAGAAGACCTAAAATTTGCCTACCATGTGTGGTCGGCCTAAGCAAGCTCCTAATGATTCAAACCAATAAAATAAATAGTAAAATAATTAAAACCTAATTGTGATGCAAGGTTCATGGTCAAAGTCTGATTCCAATTTTAATATCACTGGCTACCACATTCTTAACCAATTGGAAATAGAGATCAATTAAAGCAAAGAAATACAAACAAATTCCATGAGATTAGTCTATAAAAGAGAGAACTCAACCTTAAAATTCTTGTGCAACAACCTATAAGATTTGTTCCATCAACAGTTATCATCTAACGTCCAAGTCTGCACTAGATTAACCCCATTTGTCGAATTCAAATTAATCTTGTCTACCAAATTGCAACCCATTTGCATTTTATCTTTCATACTCAATTTTAATTGGTTCATATTAATCTATACAAAATTAAGAGAAGACAGCAAGCCAATGAAGCAAATTAATCCAAAATAACGAAACAAAGCATGAAACACTCAAAAATAAAAGTAATAGAGAACACAATACAACTTGACACAAATATGATATGAGAATATAAATGTACCTCCAAAATGAATATGACTCCAACTATTTTAAAACTTGGCAATGCACAGGACCACGACCGGACCTCGACAGGCGAAAGATTGACCGAACCTCGCTAGAGAAACTCGAACTTCGCCGGAGAAACTCGAATCTCGCCGGCGAACACGAACTCTACTCGACCTAGAGAATTCCGAAGCTCAAAGAGGTGACTGGAACTTTAAGAAAGAAAAAGCCTCTGTTAGTGAGTGGTTGATGAACTTCAGATCTGTGATATATGAGTTCGAGAGGAGGAGGTCACGCTGGCATGACGAAGGAGGACAGAGGTGGAGACGCTGCTGGGTGGTGAGGGGGTGGAGTTGCGACGACGGCTGGTGGTTGTTCGCTGGCTGGCCGGCACTAGAGAGGAGGCATATTTGTGGGGGGCTTTGATGACTTGTATTAGTGTGGAGAAGGTGATGAAGTTGACGTGTGTAGAGTGTTGATTGGAGTTGCTGGCGGCGACGACGAGGAGGGTTATGGCTGCTGTGAGAGAGAGATGGTCGGAATTTGGGCTGGTTCTTCATGGGTGACGGCTGGAGATGGTTGCCGGCGATAGGGGCGGCGGCAGCGGGGTTGGTGAGAGAGATGGGAGTTTGTTTTGTTTTCTAGGGTGTTGCTTATCTGCTGAAGTCTTAGGGTGTCTCTAAGGGTTTGTTCTGTTGTATATGGGTTAGGGAAAAATGAAGAAGGGTCTCAAGGGTGTGTATTAGTGTTAGGGTGTAAAGGATTTAGGCTTGGCCCAGTTTGGAAAATTGAGTTGGGTCCGTTTTTGTTGGGTTTTAGTTTTGGACTAAGAGGACTAGATAACATAAAATATAAAAATCACTCTTAATTAAAATAAACTACTAAGATAAAACTAAATACTAAAAGCAAAAATTATTTTTATATTTTCAAATGTTATAATAAAGTAAAAAGTAGAAAAATAGGCTAAAGTCATGGTAAAATTAAAATACTATAAATATAAATATACTAATTGACCTTAGACATGAAAAAAAAATCTTTTTGTAATTTTATTTTGTGATAAAATAAAGTAAAAGAGATATTAGGCGTAAACAAAATATTTAAACGCTAAAAAGTATAATATCTCGGGGAGGGTCAAAAATTACGCGTCTACAGCTGCCCCTCTTTGACTGAAAACACGAAATGTTTTCAGACAAAGATCGACTAGACAGATTTTTTGACCCGACCCTTATTTAAATAGACCAAAACTAAAAGACGGAGCCCTGGTATCTGAGTTGCCTACATATCCTTGGCTATAAAGGAAATAGGCCACGTGTAGTTCAGAAGTAGGAACGGTGATGGAGTATACCGAGGTGGGAAGCCGATTGAGGTGTCGTTCCGTCGAGGTTCCGGTCCGCGGCCCTGTTATTACATCAAAATCGAAAATGAAAAAGACTAACTAAACCTGTCAACTATGAGTTACAAGATTCATATCTATAAGTCTTCTGAAGCTTGATCTTGAGTCTTGAATGGTCTTCATACAGACTTTAGATTTGAACCTTGACGCTTGCTAGCTGCAGGTGCTACTTCATTCTTTATTTATTTATTTATTTATTTATTTATTTATTTATTTATTTACTTCTTTTATTCTGGATTAAGACTACTTCTGTTGGTCATATATTGTCGACTCGCATTCTTGCCTCGAGCTTCTGCTACTTCTAACCTGAATTGAATTTTGAAATGACTTCCCTCGTTCTCCAGGTGTGCGCCTGCTACTGACTTGAACTTTGAAATAACTCTGAAATGAATTCCCCCATTCTCCAGGTGGGTGCCTGCAATCAAAACAACAAAACAAACAAAATTTTCTGCCCCAGTTTGCACTAGGAAGATTTGTGAGCTGTTAGCAAAACTGCAAATCACTTAGGAGAAAGATTCATCGGACTAAGATTTCGATTCTAGGAGAAAATTCATCAGACTAGGTCTTCTATCTTAGGAGAAAGATTCATCGGACTAAGATTTCGATTCTAGGAGAAAATTCATCAGACTAGGTCTTTTTTTTTGTTATCTTAGGAGAAATATTCACCAGACTAAGATTTATGTGCTAGGAGAAAGTTCATCAGACTAGGTCTTCTATCTTAGGAGAAAGATTCATCGGACTAAGATTTCGATCCTAGGAGAAAATTCATCAGACTAGGTCCCTTTTTTGTTATCGTAGGAGAAAGATTCACCAGACTAAGATTTTGATCCTAAGAGAAAATTCATCAGACTAGGTCTTTTGTTATCTTAGGAGAAAGATTCATCAGACTAAGATTTTGATCCTAGGAGAAAGTTCATCCGACTAGGTCTTCTATCTTAGGAGAAAAATTAATCAGACTAAGATTTCGATCCTAGGAGAAAGTTCATCCGACTAGGTCTTCTATCTTAGGAGAAAGATTCATCAGACTAAGATTTCAATCCTAGGAGAAAATTCATCAGACTAGGTCTTTTTGTTTGTTATCTTAGGAGAAAGATTCATCAGACTAAGATTTTGATCCTAAGAGAAAGTTCATTAGACTAGTTCTTCTATCTTAAGAGAAAGATTCATCAGACTAAGATTTCGAACCTAGGAGAAAATTCATCAGACTAGGTCTTTTTATTATCTTAGGAGAAAGATTCATCAGACTAAGATTTTGATCCTAGGAGAAAGTTCATCAGACTAGGTCTTCTATCTTAGGAGAAAAATTCATCAGACTAAGATTTCGATCCTAGGAGAAAATTCATCAGACTAGGTGTTTTGTTTGTTATCTTAGGAGAAAGATTCATCAGACTAAGATTTTGATCCTAGGATAAAGTTCATCAGACTAAGATTTTGATCATAGGAGAAAGTTCATCAGATTATGTCTTCTATCTTAGGAGAAAGATTCATCAGATTATGTCTTCTATCTTAGGAGAAAGATTCATCAGACTAAAATTTCGATCCTAGGAAAAACTTCATCAGACTAGGTCTTTTTTTGTGTTATCTTAGGAGAAATATTCATCAAACTAAGATTTATGTGCTAGGAGAAAGTTCATCAGACTAGGTCTTCTATCTTAGGAGAAAGATTCATCGGACAAAGATTTCGATCCTAGGAGAAAATTCATCAGACTAGGTCCCTTTTTTGTTATCTTAGGAGAAAGATTCACCAGACTAAGATTTTGATCCTAGGAGAAAATTCATCAGACTAGGTCTTTTGTTATCTTAGGAGAAAGATTCATCAGACTAAGATTTTGATCCTAGAAGAAAGTTCATCCGACTAGGTCTTCTATCTTAGGGGAAAAATTCATCAGACTAAGATTTCGATCCTAGGAGAAAGTTCATCCGACTAGGTCTTCTATCTTAGGAGAAAGATTCATCAGACTAAGATTTTGATCCTAAGAGAAAATTCATCAGATTAGGTCTTTTTGTTTGTTATCTTAGGAGAAAGATTCATCAGACTAAGATTTTGATCCTAAGAGAAAATTCATCAGATTAGGTCTTTTTGTTTGTTATCTTAGGAGAAAGATTCATCAGACTAAGATTTTGATCCCAGGAGAAAGTTCATCAGACTAGGTCTTCTATCTTAGGAGAAAGATTCATCAGACTAAGATTTTGATCCTAGGAGAAGTTCATCAGATTATGTCTTCTATCTTAGGAGAAAGATTCATCAAACTAAAATTTCGATCCTAGGAGAAAATTCATCAGACTAGGTCTTTTTTGTTTGTTATCTTAGGAGAAAGATTCATCAGACTAAGATTTTGATCCTAGGAGAAAGTTCATCAGACTAGGTCTTCTATCTTAAGAGAAAGATTCATCAGCCTAAGATTTTGATCCTAGGAGAAAATTCATCAGACTAGGTCTTTTTTTGTTTGTTATCTTAGGAGGAAGCTTCATCAGACTAAGATTTTGATCCTAAGAGAAAGATCATCAGACTATGTCTTCTATCTTAAGAGAAAGATTCATCAGACTAAGATTTCGATCCTAGGAGAAAATTCATCAGACTAGGTCTTTTTATTATCTTAAGAGAAAGATTCATCAGACTAAGATTTTGATCCTAGGAGAAAGTTCATCAGACTAGGTCTTCTATCTTAGGAGAAAAATTTATCAGACTAAGATTTCGATCTAGGAGAAAATTCATCAGACTAGGTCTTTTGTTTGTTATCTTAGGAGAAAGATTCATCAGACTAAGATTTTGATCCTAGGAGAAAGTTCATCAGACTAGGTCTTCTATTTTAGGAGAAAGATTCATCAGACTAAGATTTTGATCCTAGAAGAAAGTTCATCCGACTAGGTCTTCTATCTTAGGAGAAAAATTCATCAGACTAAGATTTCGATCCTAGGAGAAAATTCATCAGACTAGGTCTTTTTGTTTGTTATCTTAAGAGAAAGATTCATCAGACTAAGATTTTGATCCTAGGTGAAAGTTCATCAGACTAGGTCTTCTATCTTAGGAGAAAAATTCATCAGACTAAAATTTCGATCCTAGGAGAAAATTCATCAGACTAGGTGTTTTGTTTGTTATCTTAGGAGAAAGATTCATCAGACTAAGATTTTGATCCTAGGAGAAAATCCATCAGATTAGGTCTTTTTGTTTGTTATCTTAGGAGAAAGATTCATCAGATTAAGATTTTGATCCCATGAAAAAGTTCATCAGACTAGGTCTTCTATCTTAGGAGAAAGATTCATCAGACTAAGATTTTGATCCTAGGAGAAAGTTCATCAGATTATGTCTTCTATCTTAGGAGAAAGATTCATCAGATTAAAATTTCGATCCTAGGAGAAAATTCATCAGACTAGGTCTTTTTTGTTTGTTATCTTAGGAGAAAGATTCATCAGACTAAGATTTTGATCCTAGGAGAAAGTTCATCAGACTAGGTCTTCTATCTTAGGAGAAAAATTCATCAGCCTAAGATTTTGATCATAGGAGAAAATTCATCAGACTAGGTCCTTTTTTGTTTGTTATCTTAAGAGAAAGATTCATCAGACTAAGATTTCGATCCTAGGAGAAAATTCATCAGACTAGGTCTTTTGTTTGTTATCTTAGGAGAAAGATTCATCAGACTAAGATTTTGATCCTAGGAGAAATTTCATCAGACTAGGTCTTTTTGTTTGTTATCTTAGGAGAAAGATTCACCGGACTAAGATTTTGATCCTAGGAGAAAGTTCATCAGACTAGGTCTTCTATCTTAGGAGAAAGATTCATCAGACTAAGATTTGATCCTAGGAGAAAGTTCATCAGACTAGGTCTTCTATCTTAGGAGAAAGATTCATGAGACTAAGATTTTGATCTTAGGTGAAAATTCATCAGACTAGGTCTTTTTTTGTTTGTTATCTTAGGAGGAAGATTCATCACAATAAGATTATGATCATAGGAGAAAGTTCATCAGACTAGGTCTTCTATCTTAGGAGAAAGATTCATCAGACTAAGATTTGATCCTAGGAGAAAATTCATCAGACTAGGTCTTTTTGTTATCTTAGGAGAAATATTAATCAGACTAAGATTTTAATCCTAGGAGAAAGTTCATCAGACTAGGTCTTCTATCTTAGGAGAAAGATTCATCAGACTAAGATTTTGATCCTAGGAGAAAGTTCATCAGACTAGGTCTTCTATCTTAGGAGAAAGATTCATCAGACCAAGATATCTATCATAGGAGAAAATTCATCAGACTAGGTTTTCTATCTTTGGAGAAAGATTCATCAGACTAAGATTTTTATTGGGAGAAAAATCCATCAGACTAGGACTTTTTATCCTAGGAGGAACAATGTGGAGAGCAATGGCAACATTTTGTGCATTCTAGCAAGACAGATAGAGGCAAAGATTTGAGAAACTTCCCTTTGTCGGCTCTTCTCTTCTTCTTTTTTTCTTTTTCTTTCTTTTCTTCTTGTTTTTTTAACCAACTTGCTTGCACGGCTTTGTCCCTGTTTCAAACAAAGAAAACTTTGTTAGTTTTAGAAGTGGTGGTTAGTTTGTGGCCTTGACTGCGAGGGCGATTTCTCTTGCACTTGTCACGATCAACTTGGACTTCAACTCTAACGATAGTGCTTGTTAAAGGCCAACCATTTTTCGGTACAACCCTTTTCACAAGAAATACTCCTGATTCGTTCAAATACAATACCTTATGCCCGATGCATTACACTCGTGTTCTAGCATTCATCAAATCTTTGCATTTTGCGTAAATCCCAAAGAACATATATTATCACTAACTTAGTGCACATATTATTCTCCTTTGTCTTATGTTATTTGATGTGCTTTCCAGACTCGGCTTTGTGTGATTAAAAGCTAGTAGCAGATTTTGAAGTCATTTCTCACTTGTCTCGACAACAACAGACTCAGAAGAGACTTAAACGGGACAAGAGGAACAAAATAATGGAAAAACCAAGAAGAGATGGTATCTAACAAGAAAAACTTTTACTTAGGAAAGAGCGAAGTAGGAACTAATATGATTTGAAGGCCATCTCCACCGACCATGACATGCATTTTGGATTAAGCGGCCTAATCTGTCAACCGAATCTGATCTCCAACTCTTGTTATGACTCTAAGTTGTTGAAACTAGGCTTCAGTGCTCCAATTGTCCTATTTGACCATAATCCTCAGTCGACTTGTAGTGCCCTAAAGGATTTTCACCATCAAGCCTCTCTCATTTTGCTCTTTTTCTCAATTCATCGTCGCCTTACGGTGCCCATGCGGGTTTTCACCGATAAGACTCTCTCATTTTATCATTTTTTCTCTTTGCGCAGAGAACACGACATTACCATTGATTCAAGAGAATCATACTTTTACCACACACTTGCTTTGGCATCCTCAAATATTGGTCGGAAGGTCTTTCTTTATATCGTAATGTAGGCTTTTGGACAGGGTTGGAAAGAAAGGGTGGCATGAAGACTCAAAATAATTTATGATGAAAGGGTTCAAAGTTATAACTTTTGGAATCAGATCTTTTGGCCAAAATTAAAACTTCTGCCCCAGTTTCTTGGTCTAGGAATTCTTTTTTTATTTTTGATTTTCTTTTTGATTTTTTTGGATTTTTGTTTTAATGGGACCGAACCTTAGAGTAAGGCTGCCTACGTATCCTTAAAAGGAACCAGGTCGAATGTAGTTCCAACATCTGACCTGACCTTTTTTCATCTTTCTTTCTTTTTCCTTTTTTCTTTTTTTTTTCTCCTCTTTTTTCTTCTTTTTTTCCCTTCTTTTTGTTCCTTTTCTCTTTTTCTTTTTCTTTTCCCAGTTTCTAACTCTACTTTCTGATTCCAAAAGAGTGGTATGAAACAAAACAATTTATGGCTCAAAGGAGGTAACAAAAGATAAAAGTGTTTGGATAGCAGAATAAAATGCCTTTGTCATACCAAACTTTAAAAATGCCAAGTACAAACATGCAATTGAAGATAAGCAAAGAAATAATACATAGTATCTATTGATGGCATCAACTCAAACAGAAAGTGTCGACGGGCAATACCTTTGTTCCAATGAATAACTCTTGTCAGTCCGAAGCATGCTTGACTCAACCTTATCTTGATGTGGAAGAATGCATTTCAGCACTGACTGATCTACCACAAACTGCTTGAGAGACATTCCCTTGTAGTATGCTCTCATCAACCTCTTGATTTCTCATACTAACTGCCTCAGTTTCACTCAATTCAAGCTTCAGGTTATCTCAGAATGCATGAATCTTTACTTGTTTCCTCAAGTGCATCCTTTTATCATATTCAAAACTGCGTTTCATTATTCCATTATTAGATTAGCTTTCAAGATTAGGCTAAAAATTCTGCATGCATGTCGTGTCACTAGAACTGGACTGTGAGAACTATATACAAGAAAAGAACTAAACATAGATTGACTAGAACTAAAAGAAACCAGGAGGTTGCATTAGACAGATGGTGAAAAGGGTTTGAACAAAACAAGCAAAATAGACGTGGGTTACAACCCTGGAACAATCCTAGATAACACTAGACGAGTTACTACAACTACATGAACTAGGAAAAATAAGAAGAATAAGGGTTTGATTCACAAGACAATATCCGGATTACAACCCTGAAACAACCCGGACAACAGAAATGACAACAAAATAAACCACCAAAACTCATCCCTGGCTAGCCAAGAAAGGAGTGTCTTTCCAATTACCAAGCTCGACATTTTAGCCACTGAGTTGCACATCACAATTACTGGGACCTTCACTAACTTCAATCAAATTGTCTCCACCAAGTGACTCATTGACTCCTTTGAGGTGGTTTTGGGAGGTGGAGTGTGAAAAGGTTGTGGGGAGATATCAGCAGCAGTAGGAATCTGGATTTGTGACATTGGCGAAATGGTGAAAGGCTTTCAGAGTAGTTAGTGGGAAATAATGGTGGAGGATGCCCACTAACACAGGCTTGGTATAATTCGGCCATCTGTCCTTTCAACCTTAGGACCTCTTTTTCTTTAAACTCAAATTCCGATTCAACAATCCCCTTAGGCGGATCAACAACACTTGTGTCCCAGTCGTTGCCAGTCATGGCTACCTTTCTATTTGACCTCGTGTTGTATGGATGACTCGCCACAAACTAACCACCTCATGCTATGATAACAATAAAAGTACCAAAGAGGAGCAAAGCAAAGCCAACATGTTAGCGTTAGGGCATTTATCAGATAGACATATCACATTGCGTGCAATACACCTAGCAACAATTAACTGTTCTAGAATGACTTCGAGGGTCGCGAGGTCATTTGGCATCATCCCAATTTGTTCATTTCAATCTTCTCTTTCCTTTCTTTTCTAACATTTCATGGCTTGCTCATTTCCCTTCCTCTCTTTTCTTTGTAACTATCACTAGTTTACTTTCTTCTCACCCATGTGTCCCACAAATTCATTTTTTTTCTTTTTTTTTTCTCATTTTTTTCTCATTTTTTTCTTTTTTTTTTAAGAAACTGATTTGATCGAACCCTATGTAGGTTGCCTACGTATCATGTTCCACATGAATCAGACCAAGCGTAGTTCTAGAAAAATGATGAATAAAATAAACTAATAAAAAACAAAAATCTTTTTGAATTTTTCATTTATAAGTTTTTTGGTTTTTTCAAATACAAAACAGGAAGTATTATAACAAAAGATTCGACAATCTTAACTAGACCGACTGACTCGATACTACCGTATAAAACTAAAAATTAAAAGACAACATAAAATAGACTCAAAAATATATTTAAAAAATCTCTTCAAGGAAGCTCCCAAATGCGATGGTCATGGAGTATCTGTCATACTCGAGCTGTGGCACATGTATCCATACCTGAATGAGAAAAATAAGACTAAATAGATCAGTGACTCAAGACACCTTCTATTAGACACATGCAAGACATGATTGAGCTATTTTTGTAAAATGGCTTACATGGCCAAGAGTGGCTAAAAGTGCAAACTCAACAATATTGACCTCTAGTACATGGAAAATGCCTCACTAAGTCTTATATAACTTCAAACTCCCAACAATCATGGCCCTAGGAATTGCTTTGCAAAAGTGACCAATTTTGCAAAATGGCCGATGTGGCCAAAAGTGGCTAAAGATACAAATTGAACAAGGATGAGCCTTAAAGTAGTATGACACCTAGTTATGGACTTAAGATTCTAAGACATGGGTCATTAAACCACTTTTGCGAAAATAGTCCCTTTTTGCAAGAATGGCCGATGTGGCCAGAAGTGGCTAGACATGAAAATTCAACATGAATGGACCTTAAAGCTGAGAGGACACCTTGTTGTAGACTTAAGGCTCTAAGACATTTTTAAAAAAGCCAGTTTGAGAAAATAACCTTATTTTGCAAAAACAACCTATGTGGCCAAATGTGGCTAAATATGCAAGATTTGGCTACGACCTCGCGAAGCCAAGAACCTAAGACTCACTAAGAATACCGGACCCTATGTAGGATGCCTACGTATCCCGTCCCGAAAGACGAGAATCAGGTTTGCGTAGTTGGGGAAGATTGGATATGAAAGATAATTTTAAAAAAAAAACACCAATTTGGAAAAAGACATATTTTTTTGTCTTTTGAAAAATGATGAAACATGTAAAATCTTTTTGAATTTTGTTTTTTCCTTTTTTTTTTTTTTTGAAAATGATGGAGAAGTGCAAAATCTTTTCTTTTTTTTTTGGATTTTTGGAAAATGATGGAAAAGTGTAAAAAAAAATTGGATTTTCTTTTTCTCTTTTTTTTTTTTGGAAAATGATGGGAAAGTGTAAAATATTTTTGGATTTTTTCATTTTCATTTTTTTTGTCTTTTTCCTGAAAATGCTGTGAAAGAAAAAATATAACTGAGCCCTACTTGCTTCATTTTTCACCCTTGTTTTCCAAACATCAGTCCCCTAAATGACCTTTTCACCCTAAAAATGCAACATGTATCACATAGGGATGATTGAATGTCCTTTTGGGCCATGGGCCCATTTTGACAAAATTTGGATAGGCCTCCTACAAAGGGACACGGTACCTAGGACCGAGCCCTACTAGGTCTAAATGACATGATGCAAATAAAAATGACCTAAAGGTTGACCTACGTTTGGGGTTCACTAACAAGGAAATTCGGGGGAGCGTATGGTCGATGGTGGCTGCTTTAGCTTTCCACCCACTCCATACATCCGACGGCTCCCCCTCCTAAAATAAGGGTGACTCAACAAAGAGTTTGTGTACGTGACGCGTACTCCGAGACTTGTTGCAGAAAGAATTGACTCAGGGTTATGCACATGATGACAATTATAAAGCAATAACACATAAAGGGAAAACTGTAAACCAATAAACAACTAGCAAATAATAGAAAGACATAAATAAAAATAAATATCAAATAGAGCAAAAAAAAAAACACATAAAAACCTCAACCGAATATCCTAAAAGCCAACAAAATCAAGTACTAGCTCGAACTTGCAATTCCCCAGCAGAGTCGCCAGAGATGTCACACCCCTTTTTTTCTTCAAACTCTACTAATCCCTCTTAAAAATAATAAAAAGATTTTTTGAAGTTCGAAAGGGTTTTTCAATTTTGAAAGTGACAAAATTTTGTGTTTAAAAGGATTAACTCAGAGTCGCCACCTAACTTTGATTTTGGTGTGTCAGGTCACCGTTTAAAAAAAAATCCTTTTAAAACACTTGGACTCCAAACTAAGTATGCACCAGAGATACAAGGTAAGGGGGTTCATTTGACTAGGGGAGAAGGTGTTAGGCATTCCCCTAGTCCCGTGAAATTCACGGTTGCGTACTCGATCTAGTTGGCTTTTAAGATATTCAAATTGAGGTAAAAAAATACGAAAAAGATAAATAAACACACAAGAGGCTCGATGTCGTCCCCACCTAATAAGAGAAAAATAAAAATAAAAATACTATTCTATGCTTCCTAAATTTGTTCCATCTCTGGCCTTCATTTACATTCACTCCGGGGCATACCCCGGATAAAATATATGTACAAACTTTTCGGGGCATTCCCCTGAATATGAACTATAGGGAACGACCTTTCGCCTCGAATAAAAGGAAGAAGACCTAAAATTTGCCTACCCATGTGTGGTCGGCCTAAGCAAGCTCCTAATTATTCAAACCAATAAAATAAATAGTAAAACAATTAAAACCTAATTGTAATGCAAGGTTCATGGTCAAAGTTTGATTCCAATTTTAATATCATTGGCTACCACATTCTTAACCAATTGGAAATACAGATCAATTAAAGCAAAGAAATACAACAAATTCCATGAGATTAATCTAGAAAAGAGAGAACTCAACCTTAAAATTCTTGTGCAACAACCTATAAGATTTGGTCCATCAACAGTTATCATCTAATGTCCAAGTCTGCACTAGATTAACCCCATTTGCCGAATTCAAATTTATCTTTTCTACCAAATTGCAACCCATTTGCATTTTATCTTTCATACTCAATTTCAATTGGTTCAAATTAATCTATACAAAATTAAGAGAAGACAACAAGCCAATGAAGCAAATTAAGCTAAAATAACGAAACAAAGCATGAAACACTCAAAAATAAAAGTAATAGAGAACACAGTACAACTTGAAACAAATATGCTATGAGAATAGAAATGGACCTCCAAAATGAATATGAATCCAACCGTTTTAAAACTTGACAATGCACAAGACCATGATCGGACCTCGACATGCGAAAGATTTACCGAACCTCGCTGGAGAAACTCGAACCTCGCCGGAGAAACTCAAACTTCGCCGGAGAAACTCGAATCTCGCTGACGAACCCGAACTCTACTCGACCCAGAGAATTCTGAAGCTCAAAGAGCTAACTGGAACTTTAAGAAAGAAAAAGCCTATGTTAGTGAGTGGTTGATGAACTTCAGATCTGTGATGTTTAAGTTCGAGAGGAGGAGGTCTCGCTGGCGTGACGAAGGCAGACAGAGGTGGAGACACTGCTTGGTGGTGAGGGGGTGGAGTTGCGACGACGGCTGGTGGTAGTTCGCTGGCTGGTCGGCCCTGGAGAAGAGGCGAATTTGTGGGGGGCTTTGATGGCTTGTATTAATGTGGAGAAGGTGATGAAGTTGTTGTGTGTAGAGTGTTGATTGGAGTTGCTGGCAGCGACCACGAGGAGGGTTATGGATTCTGTGAGAGAGATATGGTCGGAGTTTGGGCTGGTTCTTCAGGGATAACGGCTGGAGATGGTTGCCGGCGATGGGGGCGGCGGCAACGGGGTTGGTGAAAGAGATGAGAGTTTGTTTTGTATTCTAGGTTGTTGCTTATCTTCTGAAGTCTTAGGGTGTCTCTAAGGGTCTGTTCTGTTGTATATGGGTTAGGGAAAAATGAAGAAGGGTCTCAAGGGTGTGTATTAGTGTTAGGGTGTAAAGGATTTGGGCTTGGCCCAATTTGGGAAATTAGGTTGGGTCGTTTTTGTTGGGTTTTAGTTTTGGACTAAGAGGACTAGATAACATAAAATATAAAAATCACTCTTAATTAAAATAAACTCCTAAGATAAAACTAAATACTAAAAGCAAAAATTATTTTTGTATTTTCAAATGTTATAATAAAGTAAAAAGTAGAAAAATATGCTAAAGTCATGGTAAAATTAAAATACTATAAATATAAATATACTTTGATGACCCAAAAGGTCATCCTAAATAATTTCATCTAATCTGTGTTCCGAGGCCTCGAAAGCCTCCGTTAATCTCACCTCGATATGCGTGCGCAGCCCGGGCAGGTAGCCGGGAAGCTTCCATGTAAAAATTTGATAAAAATGGGATTTTTGAATTGAATAATTGAATAAAGTTGACTTTGGTCAACATTTTTGGTAAACGGATCCGGACCCGTGATGTGACGGTCCTAGAGGGTCTGTAGGAAAATATGGGACCTGGGCGTATGCCCGGAATCGAATTCCGAGGACCCCAGCCCGGGAAATGAATTCCTAAAGAAAATTATTTTCTGAAAATAATAAAGGAATGTGAAAGTGAATAATTATGTGAAAACCTTGTTACCGGGTCCGTGTTATGGTTCCGGGGCCCGGAATAGGTTTATTATATGTTGTTTGTCCTATCTGTGAGATTTGATGTAAAACGGGTTTGATTTGATTGGTTTCGGATCCAAGTGAGGAAAAAATGGAGTTAATGAACTTGTGGGGTTTCTAAAGAATTTGAAATGTGGCTTGAGAGGTGATTTTATGTTCCCGGGGTCCCAATGAAATTCCAAGACCGGGAATAGTTCCGTAGTATCGTTTATAACTTATCTGCAAAATTTAAAGTCATTCCGAGTGGTTTAGGCCGGTTCGGCG
>ML269971.1:42094-97611 GCA_005239495.1 Nicotiana undulata | reverse complement strand
GCCATGTGGCATGCCACGTGGGTAATTAATTTAATTAATACTAAAATCCACATAAGCGACGGGAGGTTTTTTATACGAAGTAGGATATAGTTCAAGGGGTTTTCGGGGACACTCGATAGTTTAGGTAGGAAACTGACAAAAATGGTATAGTTTAGGTGAGTTTGAAGGTATTAACTCTAAAAAAATAGGACGGATTTACTTTTTACATCCTAAACCCAGTAAGAAGTCATTTACCATAACATTTGAACAACCAAAAAATACATATTGAAACATATACTAATAATAAGTAGCATCTTCAACATTTTCTTCTTCTTCAATTCGGCCTCGAGTTCCATTTTATCCTTCTGTAAACCAAGAATTATCACTTACATTGGCTAGGAAATTCCAGATCATACCACTGGAAAAATCCACAAGCCACACTATCCTTAGCCTGAAAAGTTTAACCAAACCATTATAAATAAAATCAAAATTTAGCCATATTATATCATATAAAATATGATGATTTGAAAGATGATTACCCATAGTACTTGCATCCAAAAAAACGTCTTCCTGAGTTAGCATTTGTCGTTGATGTTCTCAAAGAAGCAGACTGCCCACAACCACAAAACACATTAAACGTCATGACTCTTCTACAATAGATGTTCTTCTTTCAAATTAATTTAGTTAACAATGAAGGATGGATAAAATGCGTAAGATAAAATATAAATTCAATAAACAGAGAGAGAATTTCAAATAGATTAAGATTAAAAGAGATCAAAAGGGTGCAGAATCGTGAAGAAATGGAGAAGAAAGGTGAAATAATGGAGAAGATGGAGTAATTTAAAGAAAAAGGGATAAAATATAAGTTTTTTAAAAAAATGGGCTAATTGGCCGTTATTCATGCTTTCATGTGGGTCCAAATCTGCTAATTTTCAAGCATCACGCGCTTTTGAAGAAGTGATTGCAAACGAAGTGCCACTAAGCGACGGGTTTTTTTTATATGAAGGATGATATAGTTTAGGGGGTTTTCGGGGACACTCGATAGTTTAGGTAGGAAACTGACAAAAATGGTATAGTTTAGGTGAGTTTGAGGGTATTAACTCTTAATAAATAGATACTCTTTGATTTGTGAACTTGATGGTTGATTACAAATGTATTGTACTCTTTTAGTTACTGTTTTCTTGTCACGTGGTTATTCAGATCTAATGATTTTTTGTATTTTTTGTGTAGAGCTATTTATTTCCATGTGAGATGACAAATAATATCCATATGATCATATATGATAGAAGTTTCCTTTGATATGTCTAAAGTCTAATGTCAATCTGATAATTAACAGATCCATGTGATGGACTGTATTCTGTTTTGGTGATCTAATAAATTTTTATGTGAAGACTCAGATAAAGGACCTGATATATGACCAGCACAACCAGTAAGCTTTAACTCAAGAAATTCTGGACAGTGTACTGTTGAACTCGTAAGGAACAACTGAGGGACCTGATCCCTTGACAGTCTCACATACGAAAGTACAAGTCAACTCTACAGCTGTAAAAGCAGTGACAGAAAAGTGACTGTCTACAATTGTACATGCTACAGTGCAGTAACAGTGCAACAGTCACTTTCCATTGGTTGAAGAGTGTACTATCTAGGTATGAGCATCCTCTTTGGGATGTCCTAGGGTTATAATATCTTGTTTGGAGACAACCAAGATATTCACTTGAGCATTAACTAAAAATATTCTCTCAAGCATTGAAGAGGGCTCTAGCATTGAAGACTCAAGTGTGTCAAGAGCAAGAAGACAACTCCACTAAGACGGACCAGTTTCATCTTGTGTTGTTAGTGTCCCTAGTTGAGTTGTAATCTTGCATTTTGTTTTTCATTGTATCCTATTTGCTTTTGTAGAAGCACCTTGTTAGGAATCTCTCAACCATAAACCTTATGTGTTTGTGCTGTGACTAGTATAATCATAAGTGAAAAGTCTTTGTAACTAGTGAGTGACAAAGTGACTTGTAATGGGTATTACAAGTTAGTGTGTTAAAGTCTTTGTAAGAGTGTCATTACAAAGTGGCTTGTAATAGTTTAGATTACAAGTTAGTGAAGTTGAAATCCGATAAGTGTAGGTCGTGATTTTTGTCCCCTTGAGTGAGATTTTTCCACGTAAAAATCCTGTGTCTCTTTTACTTGCTTTCGTAGTGTATTTCTCTGAGGGAACTGTGAGGACCAGGTCTTACCACGAGAGCAACCCACCTTGTCATATGAAACAGAAAAAATAAAAAAAGAAACAGAAAAAAAGAATGATTTGGTAAATGATGCTGCTCTGTCCTTAATTAAAGTCAACTTTAACGTGACAATTAATGCAAATTGCTGATATAAAATATGAATGGATAGTTATTGAGTGGTTATATGATAGCCGGCAACTAATATAAAATTCCAAACAAAGAGGAAAAAAAGAACCTCCTGAGTAGTATAAAATGTTATTTTGAATGCAAAGGCTTAGTATCAAACCATCTGAATTGCTCTCTCCTTCTTCCCTTTTGCAGTTCAACTTCATCACAATTTCTTTTGATCACTCACCACTTCTGAGAAAAGATGTCTTCTAACCAATTTCTGTCTTCAAAGAATCGTCTTTTTGAGCATCTGCAACAACTTGACAATATTTTGTACTTCCCTGAAAATTTTACAGATATGGTCAAGTTCTTAAAAAACGAATTCAAATTCCTGGATATCTTTTTCCACTTGCAGAGCTTCACAGATGAACCCAACATGCTAGATGTCACTCAGAAAATCCAATCTCTTTTTCGAGATGCTGCAGTTGAGTTTTCTGAATTGCACCTAGCCAACTTGTGTGATTTGTATAACTCGGTTCCAATTGACATCTTCTTCATTAAGATGGAAATTAAATCCAAATACTCCTTTCCTAAAATAACATTACCACTTTCAGCCAACAAGGATGGTATTGCTATTCCCAAATTTGTAACAGACTTTATCCATTCCGTGGTAGAGAATCTTCCTAATCTAGTAAAGATTGATGATTCACGTTCACTTCTTTATGTTCCCGAAACAATGGAACATGTGGAAGTTATTTTAAAGGAAGTGAACTTGCTGCATAATTTCTTCTGCTTTGTTTCAGAGAGGTTTGTAGAGCCTCAGAGCCAACTTCATGTTAATTTCTTCACTCATGTTTTAGCTGTGGCTGGCTATGCATCAACGTTTATCTGGTTGTATTTACCAGACTTGGCTCCACAAGAAATAAATGTTTTGCTTTCTGATTTCTTGCGAATGAGGATTAAGCCCATTCAACCATGCATCCGCGAGATCTATGTTAATGTCTTGCAATCTTTGAAGGCGACAATACAGTCAGGATGGTATCCCAACATCCAACATGAGCCAGCAGCTGACACCGAAGCCCGTTTTGTGAAGATAATTCTACACAATTTGGTGGAACTGCCAGCTAATAGCAACCCCAGTCAGAGAGTTGCTTTGAATGATCACTTGGCAAACCTTCAGGAGATGCTCAACCTCTTGAGAGCCAATATCATCCATGTGCCGATACAAGATCTTGAACTTCTGTCAGTTCTTCGATATATTGACACTGTCATTATTGATGTCGGGCTTCTCGTTTATTCGTTATACAAAGGCGAGGATGAGGAGAAGGAAAACATATCACTTGCAGAACAAGTTCTCGATCAGTTGCCGGGTAACATTCAACACATAATTAGCACAGTGATTTATCCCACCATTCGGAAGGCGTTCCAATCTAAATTGCCAGGGATTAATGGACTAGGCTATGTCGATTTCCTTTTAAACAACTTGAAGGAGTTCCAAATCCGCCATTCGGATTCACTAGCTTCTATCACGAAACAACTCCAAATCATTCAGAAGGATTTTGAGAGCTTCCAAACTTTTCTGAAGGCTGTTTCACTAGAGCAACACAATGACCTCGAAAAAATTCAACGTTGTGCTACCCAATTGATTAACAAAGCATATGAGGTAGAATACGTTGTTGATGCTTGTATATGCAAAGTTCATGTCTGGTGCCTAGGGCATTGGCTCTTGGATATCATGGAGGAGATTACTCTTATCAAAGCAGAGGTAGCAGACATTCAGGGGAAAAACATAGTTGAGGATGCAATGGATACCGGCACAATTTATACATCATCAAATTTGGCAAGGTCTCCAATGATGAATGATGAACTTGTGGGTTTTAAGGACGTCATAGAAGATCTAAGACACCTACTAATAAGAGGAACCAGAGGGCGAGATGTTATATCAATTGTCGGCATGCCGGGTCTAGGAAAGACGACTCTAGCCTACAGACTCTACACGGGTAATTATTTCTTACTTTGACATTCGTGCAATGTGTTGTGTGTCTTATTTCTTACTTTGACATTCGTGCAATGTGTTGTGTGTCTCAAATATATTCACGTAAGCACTTGTTACTGGCAATTCTACGTGATGTTATTGGTGAGGATCTAAGCGTAGAGAAAATCATGCCGATGAGTTAGCTAATGAGCTTCGCAAAGCTTTATTCTCCAAAAGATATCTCATCCTTGTTGATGACGTTTGGGAAGCTAGTGCGTAGGATGATCTAATAGGTTGTTTTCATGATGGCAATAATGGAAGTAGAATCAGTCTAACAACCCGAAATCATGAAGTAGCTAATTATGCTAGATTTGAAAGTGACCCCCTTCAACTTCGTATGTTTAACGATTGAAAGTTCGGAGTTACTCCGGAAAAAGGTGTTTGGCGACGAAAGCTTCTACCCTCTCCTAACAAAAGTTGGGCAAAAAATAGCAAAAAAGTGCGGCCGGTTGCCTCTTTCAATTGTTTTGGTGGCTGGTATTCTAGCAGAGACGGAGAAGAAAGAAGAATGTTGGGAACAAGTGGCCAACAATTTAGGTCCCCGCATTCACAAAGACTCGAGGGCCATTATAGAACAAAGTTATCAGATGTTACCCTATCATTTGAGGTCTTGCTTTCTTTACTTTGGAGCATTTCTAGAGGACAGTGTGATTAATGTTTCAAAGTTAACACGGTTGTGGATCTCCGAAGGATTTGTAAAAAGTTGTGAAGGCAAGAGCTTGGAGGATATAGCAAAAGGTTATTTGGAAAATCTTTTTGGAAGAAATCTAGTGATTGGAACTAAGAGGAGCTCTGGAGGTGAGGTCAAAGCATGTCTCATTCATGACCTATTGCATGATTTCTGCAAGGAGAGAGCAGCGGAAGAGAATCTTCTCATATCGATCAAAAGACGGTAATATACCAATTAATGGCAATCTTTTGGTTCAATTGATTAAGTGGTTCATGTTATGTTGACAAATAATCTTATAATTTTACTAATTTCTATATTTGCAGGGATCAAAATACTAATCCTTCTTCCCGCGTTTACTGTCACAAGCAGCTTGCTCATCGCATTCCATTTATGGTGAAGACTATCATATTGGAGAATCAAGCTCGTACTTGTCACATGTTGGTTCTTTCATTATGCATAATCGTGATCACCTTACATGTGGCGAACTCTCCCACATTTTTGTCACCTACAAATTTCTGAAAGTGTTGGATTTAGAGTTCACTTGTATTGATTCTTTCCCAACTGATCTAGTTTACTTGAGGTATCTTGCTGCAAAAACTTCGAACTCGTCGAGTTCATCATTCATAGCCAATTGTTGGAATCTTGAAACTCTGATCATACACAATGATGAAGGCAAAATGTCAGTACCCATTACACTCTGGGAGATGATTAAATTGAGGCATCTTCATATTTCGAAATGCAGCTTTACCATAGAAAATGCAGAAGAATTACATGAGAACTCAAAAACACTTTATGATCTGAAAACTCTTTCCACTCCATGTTTTTCTTGTGTCGAGGATGCAGAATTGATGTTGGGAAAAACACCTAATCTTCGGGAACTGAGATGCAGAGTCAAGGGTGTTGATAACTTTCAGTACTATGTACTGAATTTTCCAACAGCGATTGAAACACTGAAGATTCAAAATGCAAATCCAAAGAAAAAAATCCCCTTTTGCATCTCTGCACCAAATCTCAAAAACTTGAAACTAAAATATTTTCAACTGCATCCTCAGCACTTATTAGGAATTGCTTCACTTCAGAATCTTCAAGTACTCAAATTGGAGTGGGTGTTCTTTAAAGATAGGAAATGGAAAGTGAGCGATGGCGAGTTCCCTCAACTCAAAGTCTTGAAATTACACAATATAATCTCCTTACGAGATTGGACTGTTCCCGATGATGCCTTTCCTAACCTTGAACACTTGGTTTTGCGTCATTGCTACTCTCTTGAGAAGATTCCTTCTTGTTTCAGAGACATCTCTTTTCTAAAATCCATTGTGGTAAGGATATGCAATGATTCTGTTGACAAGTCAGCAAGGGATATTTGGGAAACACAAGTTGAAGATTATCAGAATTCAGAGTTCCGGGTCTCTATCACTAGCAAAGTCAGAAATGTGTGTCAAAATATATAAAAGTGAAGCGTACGAAACTAAGGGGAGTCAACATATAGTATATATGCATATATTTTTTTTAACCTACCTACATAGTGTATTTTTTCCGCCAAGGGATGTTTGTATAAGGTGGCTCCGCCACTGATTTCTATCTTATAGAGGGGAAAATAACAATTCAGACTAAGGTACACTACACAGAAAATTTTACTACGTACAATGAAGTTTCATTTTATAACTCTATTAAATCGATTCTACGCGGGCCTTTTACTTATTATTCCTTTTGCTTGAAATCTTGGATAAAGCTTTAGTATTATCATTTTGTATTTTATTTTTTAAAGGTGAAGGTTGTTGCAGTAGAACTACTATCTAAGTTGCGCGGACTTTTCGATTTTGATGCCGTCCCCGTCCCGATACAAGACCGGGACGGGAGCGGGAGCGGCATACGTCCCGAATACGTGCAACTAACTTCGGACACTTTGACCGAAGTCCATCGACAAATTTGGGAGAGAAAACTTGAGATATTGATTTTTCAAAATAAAAAACAAAACAGATTTAGGAAAATGAAAGAATAATGTCCATCTTTGAGAATGAAAGATTGAATTCTACAATATTCATGTAAGTTTTTCACAGATATCTCTCAAAATTTACAATATTTTTATAGCTCTATTTTTTATTAGCCGAATCCCCACACCCGTATCCATATCCGGATCCGTACACCCGAATCTTAAAATTTAGATTTTGCCGAATCCGATACTCGGATCCGTCCCCGTATCAGATACCCGCACCCGAGTCCGAGCAACTTAGACTACTATCAATTAAAAACAAAAACTTCAAAAATAGATCATAACTTTTTATCTACACATTTTCTTCATGTAGGCTTTCTTGTTTAATTAGATTTTAACACTTAAGTTTACAACTACTGACTTAACTAATCTCTTTTTCTCCCATGGATGATGATGATTATGGTGTTGATACTGCTGCTGCTGATGATCATATTGGTGATGAAGACGATAACAAGGAGGAGGAGGAGGAGTATTAGTTAACACAATTTGAAGATCATGAACTTTTAGGTTAGTATTTTTTTTAGTTTTGTTTATTATAACCATTCATTTAAGGTTTCCGAGGAAAACAATTGAATCATTTTTTCTTTCTTATGGTTAATGGCTAAGTTGTTATTTGTGTTTATTACAACATGTCTATTTTACGTAGCAATAGTCTTTATGTTTTGAGAAAGTAGTTATAAATTGCTCAGAGCATTTTCCTTTCATAGCTTTACCTTTGTGGATCAAGATAACATCCATGGGCCATGAACCATGTACCATGTACCATGATTTATAACAACCAAGCAACCGTTGTTGCTTGTGTCGGTTTGTTTTGGTATATGATCTGCGTATATATGTTTGGGGCTTGTTTTTGGTTGAACCATTTCGCATTGGTATGCGAAGCTCACTGAGCTGACTAATCTAAATTGGCTAACCATGTAGAGCTCAGGGAGAAGCGCTATTTTCTAGGAAGTTTTTCATTCTTAGGCGAAACATCTAGAAGGGTTGGCTTATAGTTATTCAATTACAGATACCTTCCTCTCCTAACCGACCCTTTCTAAAATACTCAAAAAATCCCTTTTTTGTAAATTCTTTTGAACTTTACCTTTTCTTATTATTCCACCTAGATAAATCTAAATGGACAAATTGATTAGGCCGAATAATTCCATATATATAGAAATATCATTATTTGATTGATCTAAGTTCATGCAATTTATTAATAAAATAATATACTGCACCAGCGAAGCTGGGGCTAGGAGTTGGTACACTCTAGATGGGTACATATTGTTATATATTTCATTTTTTTACTTTTAGGATTTGAACAAATCATTAGACATTTCGACTAAATTTACAGCAAGATCATATCCTATAATTTACTATCTTAGAAGTTGAATAGTAACAACATAATTAAAACAAGTAAAGTCAGAGGCTTTGATCTCATTTTTCACTCACCAAAAATATGGAAACACTCTCCCCTCTCTCTTCTGCATATTGCATAATTTTTAAAGCAAAAACGTAAGAGTCAGTGTGGTTTGCTGCCATTTGTTGAGTTTCACGAAGTTCTTTAATTTCCGTTGTCTGTATTACAGAATAGTTGTTCCATTCTATCCTGGGAGGAATTAATCCAATAACCTTGGGCAACGGTAAGGGGATTAAGTTCTTTAAGGATATACAATTTTTTGTTGTGCTCGGAACATTATAAGTTTCCTACTTCTGTTTTATTATTGCAGAATTTATTTTCGAAACACCGTCTACTAACAATGCTTACATCCCCTTAAGATGCTGGAGGAATTAAGAGGGGAAACAAAGCTTTCTCTCAACATATTTCAAGATGTTAGTTGACCTTTCCTATGTAGATTCTCTTAATTCATCTCGGTTTTCTTTTGAGGTACAAGGAAGCAAAAGGACAAATGCTTTTGCAAGCTACTTTTCTTATATTTTCTGTTTAATCTATTTTCATTCGATACTGCTAATTGTTTAGTTCTTTAGATAGCAATTTCTTATTGCACGCCTTACATGTTGTTGGTTCCCTCGAAACACTATATTTTTCTCCTAATCTCTCTTTCTCTAGATTATCATTTTTTATTGTGCTCCTTCCAAGTTGAACTATAGTTATATTAGCTGCCTTTGATAGTTCTAGATTTTTTGTTTTCTCATTCAATAAATAGATACTCTTCGATTTGTGAACTTGATGGCTGATTACAAATGTATTGTAACTCTTTTAGTTATTGTTTTCTTGTCATGTGGTTATTCAGATCTAATGTTTTGTGTAGAGCTATTTATTTTCATGTGAAATGATAAAAATAATATCCATATGATCATATATGAAAGAAGTTTCCTTTTATGTCTAAGTCTAATGTCAATCTGATAATTAATAGATCCATGTATATCCATGTGATATGATAATTTTATATCTTATATTCCCACGTGTGGGGTATGAGGAGGATAGCGTGTACGTAAATCGTACCTCTACCTAATGAAGGTAAAGAGGTTGTTTCCTATTGACTCTCAACTCAGAAAGGTAGGGAGGAGGAGGAGGAGAAGAAGAAGAATGAGGAGAGAAAAAGAGAGAGAAGAAAGGGAGGGAGAAAAGAATAAGTAGTACCAAATAGTTATATCCATGTACTACAACAACAACAACAACAACAACAACATACTCAGTAATATCTCACACCGTGGGGTATGAGGAAGGTAGTGTATACCCAGATCTTACCCCTACCTTGTGAGGATAGTGTGGCTGTTTCCAATAGACCCTCGGCTTAGTTATATTTATATCCATGTGATATGATAATTTTATATCCATGTTTATATGACTATTTCTAATGGTGAAAGATGACTTTTGTTATTCTTTGTCCTTGAAGTCTACCATCTTGATTATTAGAATAGCTAAGTAATATAAACTGCTATAAACTTGTTGTTGCACATGATAACAAAAGGAATCTCGTGCCACATGCATTCCATACTTTAATTACTCTATTTTTATATTCTAATTCCGGAATTCAAAATTCTGAAAAAGGGTACCAAGATCATCTCTCCTTCGGTTGTATGGTTTTAGCTGAAAAAATTGCAGACTTATTGTTTTTAGTACGTGCCTTGCTTGAGCATCTCTTATCAGGTGTTGAGAAATTTGCATATAAAAAGTATAACTTTTAACTTCATTTTAGTTGACCAATCCTAACATTAATAAAATATAAGTTGACCAATCCTAAAAGAAAAGAACTTGCCCTTTAGAAGGGTCAAGAGCCATATGAAACAGAAAAAAAAAAAAGAATGATTCTGTAAATGATGCTGCTCTTTGTCCTTAAAGTCAACTGTAACATGACAATTAATGCAAATTGCTGATATCAAATCTGAATGGAAATTTATTGAGTGGTTATATGAAAGCTGGCAAACAATATTAAATTCTAAACAAAGAGGAACCCAAAGAGGGGAAAAAATAAAGAACCTCCTGAGTACTATAATATTTTGTTTTCTATGAAAAGGCTTAGTATCAAACATCTAATTTGCTCCTTCACCTTTGCAGTTCAACTTCATCACATTTTCTTTTAATCACTCACAAATGTCTTCTAACCAATATCTGTCTTCATTGAATAGTCTGTTTGAACGTCTGCAACAACTTGACAATATTTCGAGAGAAATATTCCAGTTCTTTATACAGCAATTCAAATTCCTGGATATTTTTCTCAGTTTGCAGAGCTTCACAGATGAACCCGACATGCTAGATATCAGTCAGAAAGTCCAAGCACTCTTTCAAGATGCTCTAGTTGACTTTTCTGAATTACACCTAGCCGAGTACTTCGATTTTTGTATCTTTAAGGTACAAAACAAGATTTGGTTGATTAAGATGGAAATTAGAGCCAAATACTCCTTTCCTAAAATATCATCATTACCATTAATTTCAGCCAAGAAGAATGGTATTGCTATTCCCAAATTTGTAATGGATTTCATGGATGCTGTGGTGGAGATTCTTCGTGATCTAGTCGATGATCCTTGCTCATTACTTCTTTATGATCCAGAAACCAAGGAACATGTTGAAGATGTTTTAAAGGAATTGAAACTGCTGCGAACTTTTGTTTGCTTTGTTTCAGAGAGGTTCATAGAGTCTCAGAGCCAACATCTTGCTAATTTCTTCACTCATGTCTTAGCTGTGACCGGCCATGCATCAATGCTTGTCTGGTTGTATTTTTCAAGCTGTGGCTACGAAAATCAAGACGTGGCTGTTCTAGGTGAAATCAATGTTTCCCTTTTCTTGCAAATGAAGTTTAAGCCCATTCAGCCAAGCATCCGCAAGATCTACACTGCGGTCCTGCAAGTTTTAAGGTCGACAATACAATCAGGACAATGGTGTCCCACCATCCAAAATCATGAGCATGCAGCTGACAATGAAGCTAACTTTTTGGAGACTATCCAACAGGATTTGGCGGAGCTTCCAACTAATAGTAACTTCAGTCAGAGTGTTGCTTTGAAGGATCAATTGGTAATCCTAAAGGAGATGCTCGACATCATGAGAGCCGATATCATCCATGTGCCAATACAAGATCTTGAAGTTCTTCTTCGAGATATTGACACCTTCATTATTGATGTTGGACTCGTGGTTTACTCATTATATAAAGGCGAGGACGAGGAGAAGGAAGTCATGGCACTGGGAGAAGTGAACCCTGCACTAGCTCCTGATTTGTTGGGAAACATTCAACAAATAATCATCAAAAAGAAACTCATGCCCATTCAGAAGGTGTTTCATTCTAATTACTTGCCAAGAATTCATGGACTAGGTTATGTTGATTTCATTTTAAACAACCTGAAAGAGTTCCAAAGCCGCCATTTAGATTCACTAGCTTCTACCACGAAGCTACTTCAAAGAATTCAGAAGGAACTTGAGAGCTGGCAACCTTTTCTAGAGTTTGTTGCAGAAGGGCAACACAATGACATCGACAAAATTCAACGTTGTGCTAGACAATTGATTGGCAAAGCATATGAGATAGAATACTTAATTGATGTGTGTATATGCGAAAAAGCTCCTGTATGGTGCCTCGAACATTGGTTCTTGGATATCGTGGAGGACACCATTCTTGTCAAAGATGAGGTTACAGAGATTCATGAAAAGAAAATGGTTGAGGATGCAATGAACACTGTCACAACTCATACGACATCAAATTTGGAAAGGTCTCCAAGGATGAATGAAGAAATTGTGGGTTTTGACGATGTAATAGAAAATTTAAGAGGCCAATTAGTAAAAGGCACCAAAGGGCGAGATGTTATCTCGATTGTTGGTATGCCGGGTTTGGGCAAGACGACTTTGGCCTACAGACTTTACTCGGACAGGTCAATTGTTTCTCACTTTGACATTCGTGCACAATGTTGTGTGTCTCAAGTATATTCACGTAAAGACTTGTTATTGGCGATTCTACTTGATGTTATCAGTGAGAACGCTGAATTTAGAGAAAAGAAAGCTGATGAGTTAGCTGATCTGCTTCGCAAAGCTTTATTTTCCAAAAGATATCTTATTCTTGTTGATGACGTGTGGGAAGCTAGTGTGTGGGATGATCTAATGGGTTGTTTTCAAGATGCCAATAATGGAAGTAGAATCATTCTAACAACACGAAATAATGAAATTGCTGAGTACGCCAGATTTCAAAGTAATCCCCTTTCGCTTCGTATGTTTAACGATGAAGAAAGTTGGAAGTTACTTAGAAAAAAAGTGTTTGGGGAAGAAAGTTGCCCTCCTCTGTTAATGAATATTGGGCGACAAATAGCAGAAAAGTGTGGTCAATTGCCTCTTTCAGTTGCTTTGGTGGCCGGTGTCCTAGCAGAAGTAGAGAAGAAAGAAGAGTGTTGGGAACGAGTGGCCAATAATTTAGTTCCTCAAATTCACAATGACTCGAGGGCCATAATAGAAAATAGTTATAAGCTTTTACCCTATCATTTAAGGTCTTGCTTTCTTTACTTTGGAGTATTTTTAGAGGACAACGTGATTAATGTTTCGAAGTTAATACGGTTGTGGATCTCAGAAGGGTTCGTAAAAAGTTGTGAAGGCAAGAGTTTGGAGGATATAGCAGAAGGTTATTTGGGGAATCTTATTGGAAGAAATCTCGTGATGGGAACTAAGAGGAGTTCTAGAGGTAAGATCAAAGCGTGTCGTATTCATGACCTATTGCATGATTTCTGCAAGGTGAAAGCAAAGGAAGAGAATCTTGTCCAATGGATGAAATGGTAATATACCAATTAATGGTACTCTTTTGGTTCAACTAATTAAGTGTTCAAGTTATATTGTAATTTTATGCTAATTTCTTTATTCACAGGGAACAAAATGCCAATCCTTCTTCCAGTGTTTCCTATTTCGAGCAACTTGCTCATCGCATGTCCATTCATGGAAAATGGTATCGTATTGGGGAATGGAGCACATGTTGGTCACATGTTGGCTCTATAATTTTGCATAATGATTGCCTTGCATTTGATATTGTCTCCCAGATTTTTTACAGCTTTAAGTTTCTTAAAGTGTTGGATTTGCAGCTCACGACTATTGATTCTTTCCCAACAGATCTAGTTTACTTGAGATATTTTGCTGCACGAACTCAGAATTCGTTGGACACATCGATCATAACCAATTGTTGGAACCTCGAGACTTTGATATTACATAATTATAGAGCAGTGTCACTGCCCCTTACACTTTGGAATATGGTCAATTTGAGACATTTGCATATTTCCCTTTGCAGCTTCAATATAAAATATGCAAAATATTCACTCGAGAGCTCCAAAAGTCTTTATGGTTTGAGAACTTTTTCGGCTCCATATTTTTCTTGCGTCGAGGATGCGGAATTGATTTTGAGAAAAACACCTCATCTTCGGGAACTCAAATGCACATTCCTAGATGAGGATGTTGACAAATTTCAGTACTATGTATTGAATTTTCCAACAGAGATTGAGACGCTGGAGATTTGTTGGCCACTCATGTTTCACATTATAACCATCCCCTTTTGCATCTCCGCACCAAATCTCAAAAACTTGACATTAATGGGGTATTGCCTGCATCCTCAACACTTGTCAACAATTGCGTTGCTTCAGAATCTTCAAGTACTCAAAATGAATAGCGTTACATTTGACAAGAAGGTATGGGAAGTGAGCAATGGCGACTTCCCTGAACTAAAAGTCTTGAAACTACAAGAAATAGTTGGGTTTGAAGAATGGGATGTCACAGATGATGAGGCCTTTCCAAAGCTTGAACGCTTGGTTTTGCGTGAATGCGAATATCTTAAGGAGATCCCTTCTGCTTTCGGAGAGATCTCTTCTCTAAAGTACATTGAGGTAAGGAAATGCCCCGAATCTGTTGACAAGTCAGCCAGGGATATTCGAGAAATACAAGTTGAAGATTATCAGAATACTGGCTTCGAGATCTTTATTCACGAGAGAAGAAACTACCAACTCTGATTCAGGTACAGAAAATTCAACTATGTACATTCGTTACTCATCCAAACCAATTCGTCTTTCCTTAATGCTGAAAAGTTATTCGTCCAAACCAATTAGTCTTTCTGAACACAAATACTTAACTAGGATCTGTCTTCATGTAGGCTTTTTACTTTAAGATTTAATATTAAGTCTAGAACTATTGACTTAACTGATTTCCTTTTTTTCTCCTATAGGCGATGACGATGATGATAATGGTAGAGGTTGATGATGATGAGGAGGAAGAGGAGGACAAGTATTAGCCAATGCAATTTGGATGACCATGTATGAACTTTTAAGTTAGTGTGTGTTTTTATTTTTTTTCTTTTCTTTAAACCTGGAGGCCTTGCACTCATTTAAGGTCTCTGAGGGAAACAGTTGAATCCTTTTTTCTTTCTTTTGGTTTAGACTAAGTTACTATTGCTGTATAATGTTTTACATGTCTCTTTTATGTAACAACAGTCTTTATATTTTGAGAAAGTACTTATAAATTGCTCGGACCATTTGGTTTCAGAGGTTTACCGTTGTGGATTGAGATAATATACATGGTTTACATTTAGTGTTTCAATCTGCTAGTATTAGGTATTCTTAACTAAATCTGTAAAATTGTCCATTAAGTAGTTATTGTGCTCATATAATTTTGATTTTAACTTGCTTCTGCTTCGTTTCATCTTTCCTGACCCGAGGGCAGTGGCGGACGCACGTGCCCGCTTCACTAAAAAAATAATACTGTGTATATGTATAAATTATAATTAAAACAGTGTAAATTTTGTATAAATATTTTATATGAACCCACTTGACAACTACTGTTTTACGTCTAAAGTTTTGTACTTCTAAGATTGAACCCGCTTGCACAAAATCCTGGATCCGCCACTGGCCAGGGTATATCGGAAACAACATCTCTACCTTCCCAGGATTGGGGTAAGGTCTGCGTACACTATACCCTCCTCAGACTCTACTGGTTTTGTTGTTATATAATTTTTAGTTTAACAGTGAGCTAGTAAGTCATTATATATTGACTCTTGAGGCAAATGATTTCACCCATTTTTCTTGTATATTAATACCCTAGTGCTTTCCATCAATTCACCAAAATGCTGTTATGTCACTGTGCCAAAATCTTGCTCTCCTCATAGTGCTTTGGAAGCGACTGATATGCAACAATGGTGAAACTCCCAAATGGATTTTTATTTTCTATATGACTATACTTGGCAAGCTGAGAACAAGAGAGAGATTGGGAAGATGGGGTATAACAACTGAGCAAAAGCTGCTCCTTATGCACTGAGGAAGATAAAGTATCAACCATTTGTTCTTCAAATGTACCTATGTTGCCACTGCTAGATGTCACTCCTGAAAGTCCAAGCTCTGTTTCAAGATGCTCTAGTTCACTTTTCTGGTTTACACCTAGCCGAGTACTTTGATTTTTGTCCCTTTATTGTTCAAAACAAGATTTTGTTGACAGAGAAGGAAATTAGAGCCAAATACTCCCTTTTCATAAAATATCATCATTACTACTTTCAGCCAACAAGAATGGCATTGATATTCCCAAATTTGTAACGGAATTAATCGGTACTGTGGTGGAGAATCTTCGTGTTGTTAGTGATACCTCACTTCTTTATGTTTGGCAAACCAAGAAGCATATCGACGATGTTTTAAGGGATTTGAAATTGCTGCATAATTTCCTGTGCTTTGTTTCAGAGAGATTGATAGAACCTCAGAGCCAACATCATGTTAATTTCTTCACTCATGTTTTAGCTGTGGCCGCTCACGCATCAATGCTTGCCTGGTTGTACTTTTCAGGCCGTCGCTACGAAAATGAATATGTGGCTCTACGTAGAATCATTGCTTTGCTAATGAAATTAGTGCCCGCCCAACAAAGCATCCGCGAGATCTATATTTCGGTCCTGCAAGTTTTAAAGTCAACAATACAATCAGGAAGATGGTGTCCCGACATCCAAAATGAGCATGCAGCTGACAGTGGAGTCAAATTTTTGGAGTTTATCCTACACAATTTGGTGGAGCTGACATCTTATAGTAACTCCAATCAGAGAGTTGATTTGGAGGATCAGTTGGTAATCCTTCAAAACATGCTTAACCTCTTGAGAGCGAATATCCCGATAAAAGATCTTGAATTTCTTCGAATATTGACTCTATGGTTATTGATGTTGGACTTCAGTATTACTCGTTATACGAAGACATGACACTAGTAGATTTGGACAGCGCACTAGTTGTTAAATCTCCAGGGGGACATTATCCAACGTATATGCACAATGATCTACGGGCAGTCGGAACAGACTATTCAGATATTGGAGGATATGTTACGGGCTTGTGTGATTGATTTTGGTTGTTCATGGGATCAGTTTCTGCCACTAGCGAGTTTGCATACAATAACAGCTACCAGTCCCGTATTCAGATGGCCCCGTATGAGGCTTTATATGGTAGGAGGTGTAGATCTTCGGTTGGTTGGTTCGAGCCTGGTGAGCCTAAGTTATTGGGCACAGATTTGATTCAGGATGCGTTGGAGATGGTGAAGTTGATTCAGGAGCGATTTCGCACTGCGCAGTCTAGGCAGAAGAGTTATGCGGACCGGAAGGTCCGAGATGTGTCTTTTATGGAAGGTGATAAGGTACTGCTGAAGGTATCGCCCATGAAGGGTGTTATGGGGTTCGGAAAGAGAGGAAAGTTGAGTCCCCGGTTTATTGGTCCTTTTGAGGTGCTTCAGAAGGTTGGAGAGGTGGCTTACAGACTTGCCTTGCCACCCAGCTTATCGAGTTTTCATCCGGTATTTCATGTGTCGATGCTCAGGAAATATGTTGGTGACCCGTCTCATGTTTTAGACTTCAGCACAGTTCAGCTTGAGGGTGATATGTCATATGAGGTAGAGCCAGTAGCAATTTTGTCTCGTGAAGTTAGAAAGTTGAGGTCCAAGGATATAGCTTCAGTGAAAGTACAATGGAGAGGTCAGCCAGTGGAGGAGGCTACTTGGGAGACCGAGCGGGAGATGCAGAGCAAATATCCTCACTTGTTTGAGACTCCAGGTATGTTTCTAGACCCGTTCGAGGACGAATAAGAGGGGGAGAATGTCGTAGAATCTGCATTATAATTACTGTTATTGACTTGTCATAGGTTGGTTATACTGTTATTGATGTGTTAGAGTTGGTAGGCTTGAAATCGAAATGGTTGTAGTGAGAGTTTAGCCACTTAGTTTTTAAAAATAGCCTTAAAATGGGAAAAGTCAACTGAGAGTTGACTTATTGGTAAACGACCTCAGAATGCAGATTTTATGGCTCAGATAACTTCGTTAGGTGATTTGGGACTTAGGAGTGTGTTCAGAATATTTTTGTGATGTCCGGTGTAGAATTAGGCTTGAATTGGCGAAAGTTAATTTTTGGCGATTTCCGATCGGCAGTGGAAAATAGGCTATCGGGGTCAGAATGGAATTCCGATAGTTGGAACAGGTTTGTAATGCCATTTTGGATATGTCTGCAAAATTTCAGGTCAATCGGAGTTGTTTTGGATAGATTCGACATCGTTGGTGGATTTTAGAAAATTTCAAAGTTCTTAGGCTTGAATCCGATGTGATTTTGGTGTTTTGAGGTTATATTTAATATTTTGAGAGTGCAACTAAGTTTGAATGATCATTTATGTTGCGTTGGTAAATTTGGTTGGGTCCCGAGGGGCTCGGGATTGATTTCGGGTGGTTAACAGACTCATTTGGACTTAAAGGAATAACAGTTTTTGCTGGTGTGTTGCAGGTTCAAATTTCTTCTATGTGATCGCGGGGAGTCTTATGCGATCGCATAGGCCAGTGTGTGGGGGTTCCAGAATTGTTCAGTGCGATCGCATTAGAGGGGTTGCGATCGCGTGGAGGAAGGTGCGACTGCACTGTGTTGGGCGCGTGGGCTGGCCAAGGATGATACGGGCAGTGCGATCGTGAGCTGTGGGGTGCGATCGCGTGAGGTAGTGGAGAAGACCCTGTGCGAACGCGCCTGGGAGCATGCGAACGCACCGGGTAACTTATTAAAAATCTGGGCAGCCTTAAATTTAACCCTCCGCGACCATAACCTATTTTAACACCATTTTTTAACGGGAAGAAACTTTTGGGGCGATTTTGAAGAGGAAAAATCAGTGTTCATCATAGAGGTAAGTATTTTGGACCTTAAAACTCGATTATAGGTGATTAAGGAACATAATCCCAGTGTTTAATTCATGAAAATCAGTTGAAATAGGTGGGGTTAGGGCTTGAGATTATGAGACCTTTAGGGGTCGATTGGGTCGATTTGAGGGGACAAACGAACTCCGATTTTAGCGTTCTTTATATGTACGGACTCGGGAGATGACGAAGAACAGTTTGGTATAAAAAAAATTGAGTTCCGAGCTGCGGGCCCGGGGGTCGGGTTTTGACTAATTTCGGGTTTTGAGCTAAAATTGGTATTTTTCAATTGGAATTTATTCCTTAAGCATAGTTTGATGATAAAGGTCTGATCTTTATAGATTTGGAGCGCTTGGAAGTTGATACGAGAGGCAAGCGGGTTGCAGAGTAGCTTTTCGGGCTAGTTTGAAGTAAGTAATGTCTTTAAATCCTGTCTTGAGGGTATGAAACCCTGGACTCTGCACCCTTTCATGGGTTTTGGAATGCAAAGGTTGAAACTTTGGAAATATATTCCCTATTTAGGCAACTATTGAGTTACGAAATCGATTTTAAAGCCAATGCTTAATAGTATTGATATATATTTGATATGTTTTGGGCTGTAAGCCATGTTTGGGGCCTAGTACCGATTTGTTTACCCCTTGAGGACTGATTTTACTATTTTCCTCACTGATATGTTATGATTTTCACTCAGTCGTTTCTTGATAATTATTTTGACACTCAAAGTATTTTGATACTATTTATTGAAAATGAAATAATATTTTTGGGTCGAGAACCTGGTATATTTATGGCCTGAAGGGCATGTTGAGAGTGTCTGACTGAGTGAGGCTGCAGGCCATTATTGTGAGGATGTTGTGATATGAGAGAGACTGCGGGCCAATATTGTGTGTGATTATGCCATGATGTGGCTTGTTATAGCGCTTGGGCTGTAGGAGCCCCTACGGAGTCTGTACACACCCCCAGTGAGCGTACGTACCTAATGAGTGATGTTGTCTGCGGGGCTGATACTGAGTGATTGTGAGGTTGCTTGATGGGCTGATACTGGGTGATTGTGAGGTTGCCTGATGGGCTGATACTGAGTGACTGTGAGGTTGCCTGATGGGCTGATACTGAGTGACTGTGAGGTTGCCTGATGGGCTGATACTGAGATATATGAAATTGTTACGAGAAATGATTATGGCCCGAGGGGCAGATTTATGATGATTTTACTGAGATTTTGAACTATGATTCATTTTGTTTTTCAAACTGATTTTTACTGAGATATATTGAAATCATACTTGTTTCAAAGGATTTCTGGAAATTGGTTTTCGAACTTATGTATTTGATGAATACTCATGGTGAGCTGGTGTTTTTAATGTTTTTGGTGAATTGGTGTATCTGTGTTGTGTGTTTCTTATTTCTCAGACTTTGATTTATTTTCATTACTACTGAGTTGGCGTACTCATCATTACTCCATGTGCCTCTGTGCACAGATCCAGGTACCGGCTCAGAGCAGTAGCTGTCTCTGTTCGTTAGCAGCAGTTTACGAGATTTCAAGGTAGCTGTCCAGCGTCCACAACTTTTCCATTTCCCTTCCTTATTTAGTTTTAGCATTTCATTCCTAGACTTTATTTAAGACATTAATAGAGATATTTTGATTTCGTAGATGCTCGTGACTATGTTGACTCCAGTCTTGGGAGGTTTTGGTTAGAGTTGTTTAGACTATTATTGGGTCGCTAAGACTTAAAGAATTTATTTTATGCTATGTTTGCTGTTTATTATTGAATTGTGAATTACTATAACGGAACAAATGCGTAGTAATGTGATGGTTGGCTAGCCTAGTTCCACGATAGGCGCCATCACAACTTATTAGGATTTGGGGTCATGACCCTAACCAACTTCAAATAACTCAAAAAGAATTTGACAGCTTGCAACCTTTTCTAGAGGCTAATGCAGAAGAGCGAGACCAATGACCTCGAGAAAATTCAACGTTTGTGCTACACAACTGATTGGCAAGCATATGAGGTAGAGTACATAGTTGATGTTTGTATAAGGAAAGAAGGTCATGTTTACTGCCTTTACCGTTGGCTATTGGATATTGTGGAGGAGATTACTCATATCAAAACTGAGGTTGCAGAGAATCATGAAAAGAAAATGGTTGGGGATTCCACTATCACAGCTCATATATAGGTTTTCAAACTTGGCAAGGTCTCCATGAATGAATGAAGAAATTGTGGGTTTTGAGGATGTTATGGAAAAGTTAAGAGACCAACTACTAAAAGGAACTAGAGGGCGAGATGTTATCTCAATTGTTGGTATGCCAGGTCTGGCAAGACGACTTTGGCCTACAGACTCTATTATGATATATTAGTTGTTTCTCACTTTGACATCCATGCACAGTTTTGTGTGTCTCAAGTATATTCACGTAAGAACTTGTTATTGGCTATTCTACGTGATGTTACCAGTGAGAACTCTGGATGTAGCTGGGGAAACCGAACTGATGATGTATTAGCTGATCAGCTTCGTAAAACTTTATTGTCGAAAAGATATCTCATTCCTTGTTGATGACGCGTGGGAAACTATTGTGTGGGATGATATAATAGGATGTTTTCAAGATGCCAACAATGGAAGTAGAATCATTCTAACAACGCAAAATCATGAAGTTGCCAGTTACGCTAGATTTCAAAGTGACCCCCTTTCGTTTCGTATGTTAAATGATGATGAAAGTTGGGAGTTACTCCGAAAGAACATGTTTGGTAAAGAAAGTTGCCCCCTCTACTAACGCCTATTGGGCAACAAGTAGCAGAAAGGTGTGGTCGGTTGCCTCTTACAGTTTCATTGGTGGCTGGTATTCTGACAGAGATGGAGAAGAAAGAAGAATGTTGTGAACAAGTGGCCAAAAATTTAAGTCTCTACATTTACAGTGACTCAATGGCAATTATAGAACAAAGTTATCAGATGTTACACTATCATTTGAGGTCTTGCTTTCTTTACTTTGGAACATTTTTAGAGGATAGTGTGATTAAAGTTTCGAAGTTAACAAGGTTATGGATCTCAGAAGGATTCATAAAAAGTTGCAAACAAAGGCAAGAATTTGGTGGATACAGTAGAAGATTATTTGGGTAATCTTATTGGAAGAAATCTCGTGATGGGAACTAAGAGGAGTTCTAGAGGTAAGATCAAAGCATGTCGCATTCATGACCTATGCATGATTTCTGCAAGGAGAGAGCAAGGAAGGAGAATCTTCTCCTATGGATAACACGGTAATATACAAATAATGGTATTGCTTTGCTTCTATTAGTTAAGTGTTCAAGTTATATTGGCAATTAATTGTATAATTTTACTTATTTCTATCGCAGGAATCGAAATACCAGCCCTTCTTCCAGTGTCTACTGTCACAAGCAACTTGCTCATCACATATCCACTTATGGTAAATCATATCGTGTTGGTCACCTGTTTGCTCCGTATTTTTGCTTGATCATCTCGATTCATCTAACCCCATCTCCCACAGTTTTTACAGCTTCAAGTTTCTGAAAGTTTTGGATATGGAGTTCACTTATATTAAATCTTTCCCAGCTGGTCTAGTTTACTTGAGGTATTTTGCTGCAAAACCTTGCATCTCCTCTATTTTATCATTCATAGTTAATTGTTGGAAACTTGAAACTCTGATATTAGCGAATGATGCTGATATAAAGATGTCACTACCCCTTACATTCCAAAAGATGGATAGATTGAGACATCTGCAGATAAACAATTGCAGCCTCAATACCAAACAAGTTTAGTATTATTTGTTTGTATATAATTTATTAAAAGGTAGAGGTTCTAGAAAATATAAGTACAATCAATTAAAAATATGAACTTTAGCCAATAGCCATATGAGTTGGTTGAAATGGCTATATGTGGATGATCAAGAACAAGGCATGTCTTTTGATGAACTATTTATGAGAAAATCATCTTCTGTTATTTAGTTGTCTAAATTTGTAGAAAATGTGTGTTGTTTATTTTTTATTTTTTATCCCAATACTATAGAGCAGATACTGCAACTTGGTAACCTCTTGCTAGCACACACTAGTAGGGTGAATACCTACTTAGTTGTTGGACAAGTCGGATTTTGCCTTCCTTCTAAAATAAAATATACGGAGAGAGGATCCGGTATATAATAAAGTAAGAAAATTTACTAAAGAAGTACGGAAAATATTCTTAAAAGAGCTTCTATGAAATTTCATTATCTTATTTAAGATAGAAAACTTAATCACAATTTTCTTTCGGATGTCGATAACGTCAAAACGAAAAAAAGATGTTTTAGTTGAATCATCATTTTCTCACGATAGGGTGGGTGTGAAGTTTATTGAAGTTAAAGTACAATATCAAAGTCGAGATGTTACAAGGTGCAAAATCATGGATGCATGAGCTGCTAAAACTCGCACTAGAATGAGAATGCGTGAAATGTGTCTTCAAGCAAAATATTGTACAATAAATTGAGAAAGACCTTCGTACTTTAATTAGATTTAAGAATTAAGTCAGAAGCTATTACTTTATTGATATCTTTTGTTTTCTCCTGTAAAGAATGAAGGTGATGATGATGATAGTGATAACGAGGAGGAGGAGGAGGAGGATGAATCTTTTCTCCTTCTTTTGGGTTTATGGCTAAGTTAGAGGCGGTACTGTTAAAATTATAAGTTCAGTTCTAATATTTGATAAGATTTTAGATTTTTACATATATATTTGTATTTTGTGTCAAAAGTTATGGGTTCAGATAAACCCGCACCTAAAAAACTGTATCCGCTCCTGGGCTAAGTTATTCGTGTTTAATGTTTTGCTTCATGTTTATTTTACGTAAAAAATAGTACATGCTAGCTAGTTTTCGGACCGGTTATTCAAAAATAGCCAGAGTTTACCAAGTCATTGAAAAATAGTCACTATTTGCTGCAACAGAGACCGATCCAACATAATATACTGGAGTTCGGTGCACCTGTGTATGAACTTCTAACATATTATGTTAGAACTCCAATATGCGGAAAGTTCCAGCATAATCTACTGGAGATTCGAGCACTTGTGTATGAACTTCCAGCATATTATGCTGGACCGGTATACTTTGCTGGACCGGTATATACTGGAGTTCCAGTATACTTTGCTGGAACTCTAGTATATTGCTGAAACTCCAGTATATTCCAACATATTATACTGGAATTCCAGTATATTATGCTGGAGTATTTTCTGGATTTTGAACAGTATTTTCGTTCAGATTTATCTTAACATTGTTTAACCAAAGAATAAGATCCTTTGACTAAAGCTTAATTTAGGATAAACTCGGGGTACTGATAATCGAATTAGTAAAATAAAGAATAAAGTAGTAATAATTTCGAGAGCAATATGCAAAGAATAAAATAGCTTAATATCCAAGAATTCAGATGTCCATGTTTGTTACATTTTTATCCCTTTTATAGGGATATTCTCCTAGTACAACGTTTGGATTTCTGCCATGATAGCCTATTTAATGACTAATTATTACATTAATGAGGCGTTACAATGGTGAATCGTGACTGTTATTTTAGGAGTTACATAACGTACTAGACATTGATTGCTGATCTTCGAATCTGCCTATTATTGCGTCCGGATTCGTTGTGACCGCATCTCTTCTTCTTTGATGATCTTTCCGCAGCTAATTCTTTATATTGATTGTACCTCTTTTATCCCGTGTCTTTTTGTATTCCCATGCCCACGTGTGATGTTTTATTTAGTCCACCTGGCTGGATGAGTCATCTAGAATTTGTACACGTATGAGGCTATTTTTTACCAATACAGATAGTCCCCCCACTTGCCATGTATTGAGCGTATAATACTTGGTAAGTGGATACACATTTATGGCGGGAATATTTTGCCGCCATTTTACCTCGAAACCTTGTATCCTTTTATGGGCGCATGCGTCGTACATCACTTCCATTTAATGCTTCTTCCACGTGTTCGTTTCTGATTGGTTCTGAAACGACCCGGCGCCTTTTAGGGCTTTTTGCGGCTGCATCAGTCCCGAAGTGACACTTTTAATTATGACTTTCCATCATTACCTTTTCTAAGTTTTGATGGTCGCCATTAGGTATAAATAGTCGTCTTCTTTCCTTCATTTTACGAAAGACTTCCATAACTTAATCTTTTCTTTGCGTGAAAGAATTTCTTCTCTGCTTTCATAAATATGTCTTCCTCAGGCCAACCTAAGAAGGTTATTCATGTTGAAGCTTTGGCTTCTTCTTCTGCTCCGTCTAGGAGTCGGAGAGGTGGCCGTCTAAGGAGTCTAGGACATACCTCTGCTAGAGGTTCTTCCTCTCCTTCCTCCGCTAGGTCGTTGTTTTCTCCGAAGGGTAGATCTTCTCATTTTGTTTCTAGGAACAAGGATGAGTTTCATGAACCCAGAGTTGATGAAATCATTCCTGCGGAGATAGTCTTTCCAGAAGTAAATTCTCCTATCGCCGAACAGGCTCATTCTTTAGATAGTGTTGAGAAATATGCTACCATCGTTACTATAGGTCACATTCCCGTTGTTCGTAGAGAGTGTTCTTGGGAGTCTAATGTTCCCATTCTTGTGTCAAGTTCTTCTCTAAGAGGAAACCTTATTTTTGGATAACATTTTGAATTTTCCCGAAATGTAGTTTTGCCCTGCCCCAAATCCTCTTGATGCTCTGCCTTTCCCCATTAAGGTTTTGTCCTGCCGCCCTGCTCTGCCCCATTCCCCATCCCTACAATTCTTATGGATAATCACAACTTTCTCTTTCTAGATCTGTTAAAAAACAAGTGCTTTTCCCATTTTTTATTTCTATCTACACTCATATATAGGAAGGAATATACAAAAGCTTTGTTGTGCTAGCTCAAAATTTGTAAGTAAGCTTAAAGTTAAATGAGTTTCAAATTGGCCACTGTATGTCATCCGTTTTCTCCTCTAAGATTTTAACTAAATTATAACTAACTTGCCATATTGAATGTTGGTTTCTAGAGAATTCAGTTGGTCTTCAGAGTTTTTTAATCACTTCCTAAGACACAACAAGAACTTCGCCATAATCATTGTTAAAATCATATATATTCTGTATGAACTTTAATGGGTTTGCTAGTGTTGCCAAGTAAGCAATCTTTTTCGCTGTCCAGTAATATTGTGTTGTAGTTTGCTGGTGTTTCATTTTAAAGAGTGATGTTCTAAAATTGATCAATGGTTCAACCTGTGAATTGAGCATCAATTTATCTAGTTATATATCAAGATATAGAGATGATAATAAAGAAAAACATTTAACTCACATAAGAGGCTGAAATAAACCAAAAAGAAAAACATCTTTGCTTCTGCCACTGAATTGCACACAGCTTCATGACACTTGCTACACTTTTTTTTCCATTTTAAATTGCTAAATGGATAGACACGCATAAGTAGAGTAGATGTTGGTTATGGCATTTGCTGGTGATAGATGAAGTTCCAAGGTTTTTGTTATTTCAGAAAAGAGATAAAATCTTGCACTAGTACAATATGAGTATTCATTTGGTGCATTGCGGTGTTTTAAAAGCGCAAAGAAGCGATAAGGTCAATGGGGCTTAAAGCGAAAAGCGAAAAATGAAGCGCAGACTTCTTAAGTGAAGCGCAAAGAAGCGATAAGGTCAATGGCAAATGTTGTAACTCAACATGCTCTTTTCTGTTCAGGAAGTATAACTTACATCGTCCTATATTCTTATGTTAACATCTCTCCCTGAAATTTCAGACAGATTATCTGCAGACAGATTAGCACCCGTTCCTCGAAACAAGGTAATTATTTATGTTTTGCATTTGTGTTAGTTGCATTAATGAACATCAATAGTTTCAAGTTCATAATTTATTGTTGTTATCTATATTAAGAAGTGGAAAAGAATGAGCAACACCCAAAAAACGATTCAGTGGTTGAGGGGCAGATTATACCGCAAAGTCGTAGTTAAGGGAAAACCCCTGACATCCCTGAACTGGGACAATATTCCTCGTCGGCACAACAGTGATAATGAGCATCAAGTTACTATGAAGAAACTCTTGAGCTTCTACGCCAATATTCAAAAGGATGTGCTTCTTTTCTCGAGCCATCTGAAGATCGAAGGTTTTAACTGAGACTGTGATACTAACACGGTCAATTGCAGCGATATCATATGGCAGTCTAACCGTCATGTAAGTTAGTTTTACGATATATTTAGGGTTAAGCTTTTACTCCATACATTTTTCTATATTGTTTTCTTTTACAGGTCCTATGTTGTAAGGACCAAATGGGTCAACTTGTATGTGTATAAGTTGCCAGGCCACACGTTCAGCGTGAACTTCAAATGGCGGGATCCCATGTGTTAATTATTAGTCTTGGGAGGAGGCAGAGGAAGATGATGGATGCAAGTCTTTTGTGTAACTCACGAAGAAGCATAATGTGCCTTCGAAATTTTCCCCCGTGGTTAGGACTTAGGAGTGTATTTACTGAAGTTCAGAAACAATTGAATCTTTTAAATTTTTTCTTTCTTTTGGTTTAGGCTAAGTTGTTATTTGTGTAATTCGATAGTCTTGGGTATTATTTGGTATAATGGTTGGGTGTCTCATGAAGTGGGATATTCCGGGGATTAGTTATCCCACCGTCTATATTGGATAACTAATCCTATCATTTTAGTGTAAAAGTTACCCCTGTATTAACTAATATTTCAAACCAAACATGAGATAAAGTTAATCTCAAACTTTATCCCGGGATTATTATCCTTTTCCCATGTAGCAAATGACCCCTTTAGTGTTATGAGGAAGTACTTATAAATTGCTCAGAGCATTTTGCTTTTACCTATGTGGATAAAGATAACATGGATGATTTATATTTTGTGTTTCGATCTGCTACGATTAGGTTATTATCTATGTATATATTATATTAAAAGTACGAAAACACTTGGCGAAATGTCGTTAGTCTTTTTTATCCTTTTAAAATATATATTTTGTGTTGGACAAAATTGTAAATTAAATTACAATCCTAATTTTTAGAACTTTAAAATCAATTAAAATTTTGCTTATTTAACTTTTCTTTATTGAACTAGGTAGAAAATCCTAATGTTTAGCCCTTCAAAAACAATTAACAGTTTTACCTTATATAAAAAAAATTGTATAAATGTTAGAAACTATTCTAATTTAGCTAAGTTGTACGAGTCCAAAACACATTGATTTTAATAACACAAAAGATCCAAAGTTTACATATGATTTGTTTATTGAAAATAGAATTCTTATTACATAAAGTTATAATTACTGTTGAGTATTCTTAAGATAAGTAAATCTTTGAATTAGTTAATTAGTAAAAGTATTCAATTCAACATTTTTCTAAATATATCATGTAAGTAAAATTATTTGACAAGCTAAAAACTCTTAAGGTACATAAATATATTTTCATAAGAAGCGTTCTAACGGTGAAAGAAATAATAACTAAAGCAGAATCCACTATAATATAATTTAAAAGTCAAATCGATAAAAATATAATTTGAAGCAATAACGATAAAATAAGTAGAAGACAAAATGTATAATAAATGAGTTGCCCTTTCATTTTTCTTACTTTCTTGCATTCAGTAAAAAATGACAATGGTTATATAATTTTTTTTATCTTAAGTTATATGTATTAAAATGTTGATTCAATATTAGTCATTTGTTAAAACTTTACATTGGCATTACCAACCATGTAGGATGTATACTGCCAACCTTTTCATTCTCAAATTTTTAAAAGACTAAAATATTCAATTAATTAGTTATTGCACTGTCTGGACCCCAAATCAATAAGGGTCGTGATGGCACCTATCGTGAAACTAGGCCAGCCAACTACTGAGAGTAACATATAAAACTTCCCTTTTAAAATCATAAGTCAGAATATTTCATTTAAGAACTCTGTTTAGAAACATAGTTAACAACAATAATACCACAAAAATCATGATTAACCATAGCCCAACATCCGGAGACAACCGTCATGAGCATCTAAAGGGATAAGCACAATATCTAGTAACAAGTCTCTACTAGTACAGTCCAGGAAATACAAGAAATCTATGACTAAGAGAGGAATGAAGGACAGATGTGGACGCCGAGCAGCTACCTCTATCCTCGATCAACTCCGAGCAAGGAGAAATCCATTATCGCTCAGATCTGGCACCTGGATCTGCACACAAAGGTGCATGGAGTAACGTGAGTACGCCAACTCAGTAAGTAACCAAAATAACTAAAAACTTGAGTACACTGACGAGCATTTAAAAATCATATTTTCATAAAAACAGTAATTCAGCTTATATTAAAAGGCTCAGTGTAAAGAAGAGTAAGAAATCAATAATTTCACAATGTATTAGCCCTTCAGGCACAATGCCACTCATAAGCAAGGTCTTTCAGTCACTCGTGACTCCACTATCATAATTCCATGCTCACATTAAACGCTCTCACTCAACAAGTACCAGATATTCACACAACTGTTATGGCGTGCAACATGATCCACCTAACATATGCTGCGGCGTGCATCCCGATCCAATATATATAGTCAACTGCGCTCACTGGGAGTGTACAGACTCCGGAAGGGGCTCCTACAGCCCAAGCGCTATATTGTTGCGGCGTGCAGCCCGATCTAATATACATATCCTGCGGCGTGCAGCCCGATCCATATAATATCTGTTGCCGCGTGCAGCTCGATCCATAAGTATCCTCACAAACTAGGCTCTCGGCCTCACTCAGTCATCCTCTCAAGCCACTCGGGAAACTCATCTCAACATCACGGGACTCAACCCAAAATACCTCACAGTATTCTAAAACAGGGTGATAACAGTGAAATATCAACAAGTAATAACATGACTGAGTTCATAAATTTTCTATCAAAAATAGTATGAGAATAGTGTAAAAATACCCCTGAAGGTCTAAACACAACGACACACGGCCCTAAACATGGCTTACAACCCATAAATAAGTATAAGTCTCTAAAATACAGGATATCATAAGGTTTCAAATCAAACATGCGGCTTAATAGTCGCTACGGGACGTACCAAGTCACAATACCTATCGGTGCACGCCCACACGCTCGTCACCTAGCATGTGCGTCACCTCATTTACCAAAACCATATAAAATACCGGGGTTTCATACCCTCAGGTCTAGAGTTGCAATCGTTATTTACCTCAAACCGGCCCGGAAACTACTCCGCGATGCTCTTGCCCCTCGAATCGGCTCCCAAATTCTCCAAGTCTATCAAAATCAGATTAATAACATCAAATATGCTAGGGGGACGAAACCCATTCGAAAACTATCAAAATTAAGCACAATTCCCGAAATTGTCCAAACCCGACCCCCGGGGTCACGTCTTGGAACTCGATAAAAATCACAAAACCGGAATCCTCATTCACCCACAATTCTATACATGCTAAGAACATAAAAATCGGACCACAATTGCCCATTCAATTACTCAATTAAAGTCTCCAAATTTTCAAGCCCTAACCCCCAATTTACACACTGATTTTTCCCTCAGTTTCACCCTACTTCAGTCCAAAAATCACATAGAAACGAGTTTTAGGTTCAAATATCTTACCTCAACGAAGTCTTCTTGATTTTCTCCTTCAAAACCCTCTCCCAAAGCTTAATCCGGATGAAATATTGAAGAAAAGGGCTCAAAATCGTGAACGCAGGTTTATATACCCTTCTGCCCAGTGGTCCCGCACATGCGGCCACTTACGCGCGCGGTCCCAGGTGCGCACCTGCGGGCGACACTAAAAAACCCAGCCTCCGCACCTGCGCTCAACCTTCCGCATCTGCGGCTTCGCAGGTGCGGTGAAGACCTCGCTCCTGCGGAACTCCTCAGCCAGCCAAGATTCCGCACCTACGTGCCCTTTCCGCCTGCGGAGATCGCACCTGCGCTCATCCATCCGCAGGTGCGGCCAAACCAGATGGGCAGCACCAACATCACTTCAGCTGCATTTTCTCAACTTCAAACCTTCCGACGACCATCCGAAATCAACCCGAGCCCCTCGGGACCCCAACCAAAAACACAAACAAGTCATAAATGATTATCTGGACTTAGTCGAACCCTCGGAATACCCAAAATAATCGAAACTCCGATTCAACCCATGATTCAAGCCTAAGATTCCTAAAACTTCCGAAAATCATCAACGCTGCCGAAACCAACCAAAACACATCCGAATGACCTGAAAATTTGCACACACGTCCAAAGTGACACTACGAACCTGCTCCAACTCCCGGAATTCCATTCCGATCCCGATAGCCTATTTTTCACTGCCGGCCGAAAATCGCCAAAAACTAACTTTCGTCAATTCAAGCCTAATTCTACATCGGACCTCAAAACCACATTCCAAACACACTCATAAGTCCCAAATCACCTAATGTAGCTATCCGAGCCATAAAATATATATTCCGAGGTCGTTTACCAATAAGTCAACTCCTAATTGACTTTTTTTAAACTATTAGGCCGATTTAAGAGACTAAGTGTCTCAGTTCTCACCACGACCACTCCGAACCCGAACCAACTGACCCCAACACGTCATAAACAGACTAAACAATGCATGACAAGGCAGAAACGGGAATAACGAGGTTAATTCTACGGAACGACCGACCGGGTTGTTACATGCATTCATATAATTGTCGAGCTTTTTTCAATTTTAGCTTGTATTCAAAAAATATTTATATTCGATAGCCGAAAAAGTGTACAATGTTTATATATATAACATACATAATGTATATATATATACAAAATATATATTTTTCGGCTATTATTTTGAGAGCGATGGTACATTTGATTTTACCATAATTGTCCCTTCTAGTACTTAGAGTTTAAGTGTTAAACCATCTACTCCAACTCTTCTGCACCATTACCAACTAAAAAAGCTAAATGACTTTGACGCAATTTGTCTTCCTCCGCCTATAATTGTGCCTCACAAAAAACAAGGTAAAAACTTAGTCTTTTAATTGGTTTATGTAATTGACGAGTGGAATTACATTGTTTCTGGTCGCGTAATCTTTATCAAATTTAAACAGATTATTTAATTTGCTTCGTCAGTATTGAGATGCTCCTAATCTGTTTGGTGAAATGTCTGAAAGAGTTCATACTCTATAATTAAGAACCAAACACAACTCAACTCAAACCGTAAGTTGAGGTCTGAAGTGATCCATAATCAGTGGTGGATGTAGCAGTATAGCTACGGGTTCAATTGAACCCATGACTTTCGGAAAAAAATTATATGTAAAAATTTATTAATTTTAAAAAAGAGTAGATATGAACTTATGACTTTAAAAACATAATGGTTCAATGCTAAGAACCTTAAATGTTGGGAAAAATAGTCTGTATAGCCGCTCTTAAATCAATAGCCGAAAAAATACAGATCTTTTGTATATATATATATTATATATGTTATATATATATATTATATATGTTATACATAAAAAGTATACAAATTTTATACACTTTTTCGACTATCAAATACAAAAAAATTTTGATGCGGGCTACCAATACATTTGATGAAGAGGGGGAAAAAGATTAGATTTTATAAAATAAAACAAGTAGATTTATAAAAATGAGACTTGGAAATAAAAGTCGCATAAGTTGTAGAATGGTTCCATACTGCCTATTGTTTAGTTCCTTATATTATAATTTTTAATTTCCAACTTCCAAGTTGTTGGTTCTCTCGAACACTATATTTTTGTCCCTAATCTCTTTCTCTATAGTTTATCTTCTTGCTACCTACCTCCAAGTTGGAGTCCATTACTCAGATGGTCATTTAATTTTTTGAAATTATTTATCAAAGTTCTTTTATTTGTAATAACAAATTTACTTAAGTATGCTTGTAGCACTCAGAAGGTCACTCAACCAGATTTATCAAACCTTTGATCGCCCAATACCCATTTTACCCTCTAAATTATTAACTTTTATCTTCTGATTTTTTTTTTCGCTTTTCTAATACTAGTCTTTGCGCGTACCCATATTTATGAATATAAAAACTTTAAAATTTATATCAATATTATCAAAAAAATATTTTTGAGTGACAAAAACTAAAGAAAATATAAGTTCTTGATATCTTATGGTGATTTGATATTAGCTTGTTTCAAAAAGCCAAAACATCGTTAGGGTGGCAAAAAACTACATACTTCGAGCTAAAAAAATCGTACTTGAAAAATATTTATTTGAATACAAAAGAAAAAAGTGTTTAGCCTCATAGGCTCTTTGATTTTTATAGTAGACGTCATTAAAGTCTCATCGGCATAAACACCTCCTCTAACTTGTTGCAACACCAATGATTGTCCATAGGAACCATTGTACCACTATATCCAAGAACTTATTAGATATGTCATCCGTATCAGCAAGTGATTTGTTAGGCTCATAAGGTAACCCAAAATTATAAAGTTAGTTTGCAGTATTATCACCGACGAAAATAATGGCAGGCTTTGTCTTTCTTATAATACACGGAGCGCTAGCTAGTAAATATTACTACAATATTTTAGTTTGTTTATAGAATAATATGTCTATCACATATCATTAATAATATTTTTATCTGGAATATTCTCAAAGCAATGATTCTATGAATTTAATTGAGAATACAAAAAGTACCAGATATTTTTAATAGACCATGTACATTAAGGAGTTATCTGATTAAGACTAATGGACAAGACTATGAAAATGAAAATGACTAAAAGAGTTTCAACTGGATATTAGATAAATTTAGTTGGGACTACAAAAATATTTTGCAAGTTTTAAATTTTTTATTATACGTTACATTGTATTTTATATTTTCATGTAAAGTGTAGTAGAGAATTAAAGGCTCAATTTATTATGAGATGTTTTTACCTTTTGGTACAAAAATGACATAAAAGTAGTATTTAAATGAAGGGCAAAAATGTCACTTAACTTTTAAGGGATATTTTGGTCTTTTAACTTTGCACTTTGGTCTTCACGCGTATAATATAGTATGATGATTAGGATTTTTTTCTCTCTTTAATCAACATTATGGACTTACATATAGAATAAAACTATTTTTTTATAAAAATAAAAAAATTATATTTCTAGCACTATAATGTCAAAATAATAATATAATTGAGCATAATATTCAAGAATATGTAATGCATATTACAAAAATACTTTTATTTTAAATAATTATCTTCTATAGTGCGTGCACGGAATATGTATTTTAAAACTATTTTCTTTCATTCTCAATTATGAAAATAAATATTTGAGTTTTGTTTTGTTAATATCAAAATTATTATTACGAAAAAATTGTTCTAATTAATGTTCTACTATGCGCAATATTATATATGCTTAAATACTATTTTAATTTTTTTAATTATAAATAAAATTTATTTATTCTAAGGTAAGTCCATAATATAAATTAAAAAGAGAAAAAATAATATTAGGAAGCTAAAAAAATAAAAATAAAAAGAAGATAAAAGTTGATAATTTAGAGGGTAAAATAGGAATTTGGCGATCAAAAATTTGAGAAATCTAGTTGAGTGACCTTCTGAGTGTTATTGACATAGTTAGGTGATTTTGTTGTTACAAACGAAAGAAAGATGACTTGCGTGTTATTGACATAGTTAGGTGACTTTTTTGTTACAAACGAAAGAAAGATGACTTTGGTAGATAATTTCGAATAGTTGAGTGACCATTTGAGTAATGGGCTCCCAAGTTAGAACGATAGTTATATTAACAGTCTTATAATATTTCTAGACTTTTTCTTTCTCTTATAATCGAATTGTCAACTTGATGATTGTTTTCTTGTGTGCATATTCATCTGACAATTTTTATTTTGTCTTGTCTAGATCTATTTATTTCTATGTGAAATGATAAATTATATCCATTGAACATATGGCCAGTTCTTATGATAGAAGTTTCCTCTGCTATTTCCAATGTATATACCAGTTCAAATGCATAAAGCTGGAAATCATCAAATATTTCTGAATATAAAATACTGAAAACAAGGGAAAACAAAGGAAATAAAGAAACTTTAAAAGGTGTTTAAACTTCTGATTTGTACCTCAACTGCTCTTCTTATTTATTGCAGATCAAGTCTATTTAGTGTTTGTTTCGTTTGTGAATATATAGTCCTCGGATTATGATTCTACCTCGTATTTTTAAGAGTATATCGATAAAGGACAGCCCGGTGCACTAAGCTCCCTGTATGCGCGGGGTTCGGGAAAGGGCCAGACCACAAGGGTTTATCATACACAGTCTTACCCTGCATTTCTGCAAGAGGCTGTTTCCACGGTTATATGATAATTTTATATCCATATTATATGACTATTTCTAATGGTGAAAGATGACTTTAAGTAGTCTTTATCCTCTAAGTTTTTCATCTTTATATATTATATATTGCTATCAACTTGACATTGTACATGATAACAAATGAATTCTCGTTGTGTGTGAACAGAAAACTGTTTAGGCACTTGGGTCATGATAATTGAATATAAGAAAACTATTTGTTGGAGTGGTTATGGGAGAGCTAGCAACTTATAATACAGTACATTCATACCTCTCTATAACAACATCCCTATATAACAACACTTCTCAAGCTTTTATGGAACCATTTTATGTTATGTTATAATATATGTTCTCGATAACAACACTTCGCTATAATATCCAAAATTATTCGGATGAAATGACGTTGTTATAGAGATGTTTGACTGTAGTTTCAGAATAGAAAATTCTAAGCATAGAAGAATCTAATGAGAAGGAAAACAAAACCTCTGAATAGTATGAAATGTAGTTTTGTATGTATGTGTTAGTAGCAAACATCTGAGTTTCTCTTGTTCTCCCCTTTACAGTTCAAGATCATCAAAGTCTCTTTTAATCACCACTTGTGGGGGGAAAAAAGGGGAGAGAGATGTCCTCTAACCAATATCTATCTTCAAAGAATCGTCTTTTTGAACGTCTGCAACAACTTGACCATACTTTTTGTTTCCCTGAAATTTCCAAAGATACAGTCAGGTTCTTTAAACGAGAATTCAAATTCTTGGATATTTTTCTCAGCTTGCAGAGCTTCATAGATGAACCAAATCTGATAGACGTTGCTCAGAAAGTCCAAGCGTTGTTTCAAGATGCTTTAGTTGACTTTTCTGAATTACACCTAGCTGAATACTTTGATTTTTGTACCTTTAAGGTACAATACAAGATTTGGTTGATTAAGATGGAAATTAGAGCCAAATACTCCTTTCCTAAAATATCATCCTTACCACTTTCAGCCAACAAAGATGGTATTGATATTCCTAGTTTTTTGACTAAATTCATCAATACTGTGATGGAGAATCTTCGTGATCTAATCGATGATCCCTGCTCAGCACTTCTTTATGTTCCAAAAACCAAGGAACATATCGAAGATATTTTAAAGGAACTGAAATTGCTGCAAAATTTCCTGTGCTTTGTTTCAGAAAGGTTCTTAGAGCCTCAAGGCCAACATCATGTTAATTTCTTCACTCATGTTTTAGCTGTGACGAACCATGCATCAATGCTTGCCTTGTTGTATTTTTCAAGCCATGGCTGCGAAAATCAAGATGTGGCTGTTTTAGGTGACATCAGTGTTTTGTTTTTCTTGCAAATGAAATTAAAGCCCATTCAGCCAAGCATCCGCATGATCTATATTGCAGTGCTGCAAAGTTTGAAGTCAACAACACAATCAGGATGGTGTCCTAACATTCAAAATCATGAGCATACAGGTGACGTTGAAGCCAAGTTTTTGGAGACTATTCAACACGATTTGGTGGATCTTCCAACTAATAGTAACTCCAGTCTGAGAGTTGCTTTGAAGGATCACTTGGAAATCCTAAAGGAGATGCTCGACATCTTGAGAGCCGGTATCATGCATGTGCCAATACAAGATCCTGAACTTTTTCTTCGAGATATTGACATTGTTATTATTGACACCGGACTTCTCATTTACTCGTTAGATGGTGGCGAGGAGGAGGATGAGGATGAGGATGAGAAGGAAGTCATGGCACCAGGAGAAGTGAACCCAACACAAGTTCTTGATTTGTCGGGCAACATTCAACGTATAATTACCACCATTCGGAAGGTGTTCCAATCGAACTTGCCAAGGATTCATGGACTAGGCTATGTTGATGTCGTTTTAAACAACCTGAAGGAGTTCCAAATCCGCCATTCACATTCACTAGCTTCTGTTACGAACCAACTTCAGATAATTCAGAAGGAATTTGAGATCTTGCAACCTTTTCTAGAGTCTATTGCTGAAGAGCGAAACAATAACCTCAACAAAATTCAACATTGCGCTACACTACTGATTGCCAAAGCATATGAGGTAGAATACATAGTTGATACTTGTATGAGCAAAGAATGTCCTGTCTGGTGCGTCGAGCGTTGGCTCTTGGATATCATGGAGGAGATTACTCTTACAAGAGTAGAGGTCGTAGAGATTCAAGAAAACAAGATGGTTGGAGATGCCATGAACACTGTCACAACTCATACGTCATCAAATTTGGCAAGGTCTCCAAGAATGAATGAAGAAGTTGTGGGGTTTGAGGATGTCATAGAAAAGTTAAGAGACCAACTAATAAAAGGAACTAGAGGGCGAGATGTTATCTCAATTGTCGGTATGCCAGGTCTAGGCAAGACGACTTTGGCCTACAGACTCTACTCCGACAGGTTAGTTGCTTCTCACTTTGACATTCGTGCACAGTGTTGTATGTCTCAAGTATATTCACGTAAGGACTTGCTACTGGAGATTCTACGTGATGCTAGCGGTAAGGACTCTAAAAGTAAAGAAAACCGCGCTGATCATGAATTAGCCGATGAGCTTCGCAAAGCTTTACTTTCTAGAAGATACCTCATCCTTGTTGATGACGTGTGGGAAGCTAGTGCATGGGATGATCTAAAGGGTTGTTTTCAAGATGCCAATAATGGAAGCAGAATCATTCTAACAACGCGAATTCATGAAGTTTCCAATTATGCTAGATTTCAAAGCGATCCCCTTTTGCTTCGTATGTTTAGAGAGGATGAAAGTTGGGAGTTACTCCAAAAGAAGGTGTTTGATGACAAAAGCTGCCCCCCTCTCCTAAGAAATATTGGGCTACAAATAGCAAAAAAGTGTGGTCGATTGCCTCTTTCGGTTGCTTTGGTGGCTGGTATCTTAGCTAAGATGGAGAAGAAAGAAGAATGTTGGGAACAATTGGCCAACAATTTAGGTCCCTACATTCACAAAGACTCAAGGGCCATTATAGAACAAAGTTATCAGATGTTACCCTATCATTTGAGGTCTTGCTTTCTTTACTTTGGAGCATTTCTAGAGGACAGTGTGATTAATGTTTCAAAGTTAACACGGTTGTGGATCTCCGAAGGATTTGTAAAATGTTGTGAAGGAAAGAACTTGGAGGATATAGCAGAGGGTTATCTGGAGAATCTTTATAGAAGAAATCTAGTGATGGACACTAAGAAGAATTCTAGAGGTAAGATCAAAGCATGTCGCATTCATGACCTATTGCATGATTTCTGCAAGGAGAGAGCAAAAGAAGAGAATTATCTCCAATGGCTGAAATGGTAATATACTCGTTAGTTGTGCTCTTTTGTTTCTATTAATTAAGTGTTTAACTTATATTCTATGTTGCTCGGACTTTCCGAAAATGTTGCTGGGTGCGTATCGGATCCTCCAAAAATAGTGTATTTTTGGAGGATCCGACACGGGCGCGGCATCAATTTGGAGAGTCCGCGCAACATAGCTTATATTCACAGTTAATCTTATAATCTTATTTATTCGCAGGGATCAAAATGCCAATTCTTCTTCCCGCGTTTGCTTTCCTGAGCAACTTGCTAATCGCATGTCCATTTATGGTGAAGGGTATCGAATCGGAGAATGGAGCTTGTGTTGGTCACATGTCTGCTCTATAATTGTGCTAAACAGTTGCCTTGAATTTGACACTACCTCCCACAATTTGTACAACTTCAAGTTTCTAAAAGTGTTGAATTTGGAGTCCACTACTATTGGTTCTTTCCCAATTGGTCTAGTTTACTTGAGGTATTTTGCTGCATATCTTGGGGAGGACTTGTCTATTTCATCATTCATAACCAATCGTTACAACCTAGAAACTCTAAAATTAGAGAATTATTTTCGAGAGTCTGAGTCACTACCCACTAGACGTCTCTGTAATGAGATGGTTAAATTGAGACATCTGCATATCTCCCCTTGCAGCTTCACTGCCGATTATACAAAAGCAAAACTGTGTGATCTGAAAACTCTTTCCACTCCATGTTTTTCTCATATCAGGGAAGCGGAACGGATTTTGGGAAAAACACCTAATCTTCGGGAACTGAAATGCATTATCAAGGGTGTTGACGAATTTGAGTTCTACATATTGAAATTTCCAACATGGATTGAAACGTTGAAAATTTGTTGTAATTTAACGTTTCGCACTGTAACCATTCCCTTTTTCATCTCTGCACCAAATCTCAAAAACCTGACACTAGAGAGGTTTTACCTGTACCCTCAACACTTACTACAAATTGGTCGTCTTAAAAACCTTCAAGTGCTCAAATTGAAGCGCATTAAATTTTATAAGAAGGAATGGGAAGTGAGCAATGGCGAATTCCTTCAACTCAAAGTCTTGAAACTACACGGAATACTTTGCTTTGAAGAATGGATTGTCGCGGAAGATGCCTTTCCTAACCTTGAACGCTTGGTTTTGCGTTACTGCAGATATGTTAAGGAGATCCCTTCTTATATCGGAGATATCTCTTCTCTAATGTCCATTGAGGTAAAGGATTGCAATGAATCTGTCAACAACTCAGCAAGGGATATCTGGGAAGCACAAGTTGAAGATTATCAGAATTCTGGCTTTGAGATCTTTATCCACGAGGGAGAAAAATAACAATTCAGATGCAGGTACACTACTGAGTCAAGTCTACATTTTAATACTATGTTATATCAAATTCAAACCAATTTCCCTAACGTGCCTTTTCCTAATTAATCCTTTTGTTCAACACCTTGGTTAAAGCTTTAGTATTGTTCACTTACTTAATATAGTAGTATCTGGTAAAGTTGCTGCCATATGACCAGGAGGTCACGGGTTCAAGCCGTATAAATGCAGCCCTGGACCCTGCTCATAGAGAGAGCTTAATGCACCAAGCTGCCCTTTTATTTAGTACAATAGTATCCTTTTTTATCACAGGTAAAAGTTCTTGAAATAGAAGTTCTATCAGTAACATATGAATATTATAGCAATAAGAAGATGGATAAACACAAGAAAGCCTCTAGAGTAACATTTTGGTAAAACATATTGAACAGTAATACTGCCTGTCTGTAAAAAAAAGCTTTATATAACGCTCAAAATTACTCAAAACAAATTAATGTTTATGAAGGCAAACATTTAACTAGGAACTACCCTCGCTCCTGATAGCTCCTCAGTGTCTATCTGGTCGTTGTGGACAACTTATAGGGGCTATCTATGTATTTCGCCTTTATAATATCATACAATACCTACCGCAATCAGGGGCGGATTTAGGGGGCGGAAGGGGGTTCGCTCCTTCGCCGAAAGGCAAAATCTGTTTTTTTTTACCTCTATATATTAAGTTTTGAATCTCCTTGACACAACCCAAAAGTGTAGCTTAGTGGTCAAGGGAGTTCAAAACCTTTGTAAGGTCATAGGTTTAATTTTTAAACTTTTTTTCTCTTTGAACCCCCTTCGCGAAGATCCTGCCTCCGCCACTGACTGCAACTAGATACCCTCTAGCACACACTAGTAGGGTGAATATCATAACTTTATCTGCTAATTTTTTTCATGTAGGCTTTTCACTTTAATTATATTTAACAATTAAGAGCTTGTTTGGCCAAGTTGTCAAAAACTGCTTATTTTGAGAAGTACTTTTGTCAAAACAATTTTTTAGAGAAGTACTTTTGCGGAAAAATAGTTTGTGTTTGGCCAATTCACTTGAGAAGTAGTTTGTACTAATGTCATGAGCAACTTGCTCGATCGCATTTTGTCTCTATAATGATTGCCTTGCATTTGATATCATCTCCCAGATTTTTTATAGCTTCAAGTTTCTAAAAGTGCTGGATTTGGAGTTTACTACTCCCTCCGATCACAATAAGTGACCAATTTGCTTTTAGCACGCCCATTAAGAAAATATTAAATTCTATACAAAAATACCTAGTATGACTAAACAAACCCTAATTAAAAATTTAATGTGAGGAGTAAGAAAACTTTTTAGGAATATGTACATAGAAGTTATTTTGTAAAAACAAATTGAATTCTTTCTTACATAATTGGATACTTATTTTGAACCAAAATGAAAAAGGAAACCGGTCACTTATTGTGAACCGGAGGTAATACTAGTGATTCTTTCACAACTAATCTAGTTTATATGAGGTATTTTTTTGCACGAACTCAGAAGCCGTCAATTATATCATTCATAACCAATTGTTGGAATCTTAAAACTCTGATTTTACACAGTTATGGAGCAATGACACTACTCAGACGACTCTGTGCTATGGTTAAGTTGAGACATCTACATATTTTCGATTGAGATAGAGCATTCCGAGTGTCTGTTGGAAGCAATGTTTCTATCCTCACAAGATAAGGGTAAGGTCTGCGTGTACACTACCTTTTCCAGACCCCACGGTGTGGGATAATACTGGATATGTTGTGCGACGAATCTATTTTCGAATCAGCAAGGGAAGACTTATCAGAATTATGGCTTGGAGCTCTTCATTCACTAGAGAGAAGGATAACAATTCAGATTCAGGTACACCACTGAGAAAATTCAAGTCTTATTAAAACTCTTGTTGAATCAATTCTCCATTTGTCTGGTGTGCCTTTTACTAAGTATTAAAGGTACAGGTTCTTTAAAATAGAAGTGCTATCAATTGAAAATATGAACTTTAGCAATAAACTAAAGATCTAAGTTGCTCGGAGATGGGTGCGGGCAGTGACGGAACCAGAATTTTCGTTAAGAGGAGTCAAAATATATGAAACTAAAAAATACGAGGAAGTAAGGGGAGTCATTACATAGTGTATATATATACATATAATTTATTTATTTTACCTAGCTACACAGTGTATTTTTCGCGCGAAGGGGTGGCATTTGACACCCCTTCATATAAGGTGGCTCCGCCACTGGGTGTGGGTGTCCGACACGGGTGAGGATCTAGATGATAGATTTCCTAGATAAGGTATGCTATTTTCTTCAAATTTACCCTGGTTTTGGTTCTGATTTCGGGAATCAAATTGTATATCGTCTCGAATTTTTCCGTTCATCGCGGTCAAAGTACCCAAAATTGTTTGACCAGATCCCATACCCACACCCATACTTGTGTCGTATCGACACAACTACGGCTACTAAACTGCCATATTGAAGCAACCTAATTAGAGATGGATAAATACATGAGAGTCTATAGTTTCTATCAATGTAAACAATTAATTAGTCAGACACCCTTATATAAAATGAGATGGAGGGATTACTACATTTTGAGCTATTAACTCACTGGAACTTCTTTTTACAGGGTTTGAAGAACTGAATCAGGAGCAGTCTTAGAAGATCAGTATCTATTTTTTTTCCGGACCTCGCGCATAGCGGGTGCTTAGTGTACCGAGTTGTCCTGTTTTTGTCAGAGTAGTTGTTGCTTTCATTGTAAAATACTTTTCATAGTTTAACTTTCAGCAAATTGTTGATTCAATAATCACAATATATTTCTGAGTACATTCAAAACATGATCATATTTCATAAACAAACAATGTATTCATTTTTTATTTTTATTTTAAAAATCTGAAGTCAAAATCTATGGCCAAACGGGAGCTAAGCTTCAAGTTATCTTCATATCCTTTTCTTTTATTTTCTTACTTTTCCTTTTCTCTTTTTAGGTTGCTTTAAGTAGGTAATAATTGATGCACGAATTTGATTAAAATTAAAAAAACAATTTCAAGCTTAAATTTGGGAAGTTTGCTAAACCTAAATTTTTCCATGTATTTATATCAACTTGCTTAAAGTTAAACTCCTATGAATATTCCCAACGTATGTGTATTTTTTTTATAAAAAAAATAGGTTGTCTGTATAAATTTATTCACATTCTCTGTCCTTTGTGAATATAGATGAAAAGTTATATATACAGTAATGAGGACAGTATAAAACTAACTAATTTATGATGAATTTTTACAATATTTAACTTGAAATTAAAGCGTAATCACCATTTGATGTTTTTTTTTTTCACTTTTGGATCCTATCTCAATTCTTATATAATCACTGCACCAAAAAATAAAGAGGAATTTTCAGAAAACATTATTGTTTAGTGGCTATTAACTTCCTATAGCTACCATATACATAATTACTTTCTATAACTATTATTCTTGTTACGGTAGTGTATTCGCTGTATTCGCATTGTTGTATTCATGAATACAACAACAAAAAGCGCCTAAAAATCAGGGTAGTCCAGTTGTACGCGCATGTATTTACATGTATTCGCGCCATGTATTCATGAATACGACAACAAAAAGCGCATAAAATCAGGGCAGTCTAACTGTACGTGCATGTATTCACATGTATTCGTGCTACTGTATTCATGAATACAACAGTAAAAAGCGCCTAAAATCAAGGCAGACCTGATGCTCATGTATGCGCATGCATTCATATGTATTCGCGCTACTGTATTCATGAATACAATAATGCCAATCACCTTAAGGACCCGTTTGGCCATAGATTTGCCAAAATAAACTTGGGTTTTATTTGGAAAACACTTGTTTGGTCATAGATTTTGACTATATTTTGGGAAAATCCCAAATCCCAAAATCAAATCAATAGCTGATTTTGGGGAAAATCTCTAATAATACACATGTTTTTCCAAAATAAATTTGAGATATATGTTTTGAAAATGTATGTGTAGACATCGAAATTTTAAGGGATCAAGCCAAATCCTAAGTTAAAGATACTACAAGACTCTTGAAATCCTAGGAGTCTATTAGGGTTTCTTGGAGGTTACTCTACCCTAAACCCTAACTCACACCTATATAAAGGGATACATATTCCCTTGAATAAGCATCTCAAAAAAATGGAGATCATCTCGAAAATCCCATTAACTCATGGGATACTTACAAAGAGATCAAGAAGTGGCCGAATAGTTCTTGATAATCAAATAATTCAAGAAAATCCACAACATACTTCATAGATATCAAATAAATCCATGAAAGCTCGTCTCATCATACGTCCGAGAAATATATTGTTCCAGCCCTCGAATCACGGAGATAATCAGGAGAGAAGAATCAAGGAAAACAAACAGAATTGTACCCGCATCATTTTATCAATAAAATTATGTTTCTTCATATTTATATTATGGTTACAATTTATTTTTGTATCACATATAATTTGTTGCAAACAGTATGTCCAAACGCATTTTCATCTTCAAGTCAAACTTCACCAAAAACAGATTTTTCAAAACAAATTTGAAAATTTATGGTCAAACGCTAGCTAAAAATAGGTATGTCCAGTTGTCTAAGAGAGAGAAAAAAAACATAAATAGTGTATTTCATGTCTTATTTCATGCCTTAATGGTAATATTTACCATAAACACTTATTTTGCTATAAAATATAAATGGTAGCTATAGAAAAATAATATTTTAAAATAATTTTGATTTATAATGAATAGAGTATAGTATACCTTTGCCGTAGGAGGTAAATTTACAAAAATGAATCAAGTCAATGTTAAAAGCCTTTAAATTAATTTTTTTTAATTTCTTGCCATGCATGTACGTTGACATTATTATGTTAAGGAAAGTGACTCTGACTTCAAAATTAAGATTTTGTTTTAGTAATATTATTTTTTATAATAACATATTGAAACTTATGAAAGTTTTGCTTTTTCCTAAGTATACTGCGAATGTACAACCCTTTTAAAGAAACTTTTCTGTCAAGTTTACTGCTTTCGAAGTAAACTATTTTCTGGTCATTTAATGTACTATTTATTTTTATTTTTTTATTTTTTATATTTGACTTTAAGGTTTTAATTCATTTGCTTAATTATTTCCCACTTGGTATAGAAGCAAAAGAAGTCGGCATTGAGTACTAAAACGAGATGTCTTAAATTAAATTATTGCAACAAAAAATATTAATAATATCTGACACTCCTGTCTGTATTTGAATTAATTAAATCATTTAAACAAATCTTTCTTCCTTTAATCATTAACCTCCTTTCATATTCAAAAAGATTCCTTTCAAGCTTTGATTGAAGAAGACATCCTGGATGTTTAGTGGAAATTTTGTATATTGTCTTCGCTTTTATTGATTTATTTTTAAAAATTAATCTTATTTATCTTTTAGTATATTTTTTTCAAAATTGTTGTATTTCTATCGTATAGTAATTCTCAATTCTTCAAATTTAATGTGCTATTGCATTTTACAGAGTTTATACAAAATTTCATGAAATAAAACATAAAATAATTAAATGATTTTAACATTTATACGGAAATTAAAGGAAAAAGGAAAAATAAAAACATAAAGGAAGAACAATACCTTAGGCATGTGGCCATTACTCTGTACAATTTAAAAATTAATAATTAAGAAAAATATTTGCATATTTAATATAGCAATAATTGAGATAGAACGAGAAAAGGATCGAGACATAACGACTCTATTGTTGTCTTCTACTCACGTATTCTACATCCTTGTCTCTAGGGTTGTTCATTTGGATCGGATATTCGGAATCCAAACCGATTCATTCAATTTTGAATTTCAGATTTCGGATTGTATTTATTAAAATTTTGGATTTCGGATCGGATTGGTATACTTTAATCCGATCCGATCCGAAATCCGAAATTATTAGGCAATTTATAAATACTATACTTTAATTTCGGCTAATAAGTACTTCTTTTACATCTTCCTCTAAGTTATTACCTTTACAATTGCTAGATTTAGCTATATTGGCACCATAGTACTCTCATAATTGTGAAAACATGAAATTTTCTTAATGCATTGCCTCTTTTACAAAGAAAATATACATATTAGTTTGCAACTTTGAGACATAATAACGATTCGAAATCCGATCCGATCCAAACTTTAAAATCCGAATCCAATCGGATCGGATTCGGATTGCATTTTCTAGATCCGAAATCCGAATCCGAAATATGCTAAATTCGATCTGTTCCGATCTGTGCACAAGCCTACTTGTCTCCCCTTAGTAATTTATTTTTCATTCAACTAAACAAAACTATTTTCAAACTAAAAGATATGTTATTCAATTTATTTCTTTTACTATTTAATAATTAACCACTCTCTCACATTATCATTTCATTGAGTGTAGAGTGAGATGCAAAACTAAAAACATGTTCGAAATATTCTGCATTCACGCAGGGTCTGGAGAAGGGTCACATTCCAAGGAGTGTGATGTATGTAGCGCTTTCCGGCTCATAACGACTTAAAAGGGCGGGGGCGCCGCCAATGCAGAAGGATGTCGTCGAAGAGATTGGAACAATGTTTCTCTCTGTTGGATGCATCTCGAGACCAAAACTCCTTACAACTCGTACCAATAACGTTACTGAGCGGCCGAAGATTAATTGAAAAGGCAAGTCTACTATCTCTCTATAAAAAAGCATGCGAAAAGAGCGAGGAGCTAAGCCACTATTGTCGTGGCACCTAATGCAAGCATCAATTGTTGATTTCGCGGCTTGAACATGTGGCCCACACAGACAACGTAACTTTACTATTGTTTTAAGGCTCTCCTGCAATGAAGCTGCAAAACTCAATTATAAGAATCCTGAATATTCAATTTATGTATATGTTTTTCCTTCGTACCAAAGACACCCTTAATGACAACAAAATGGAGGAAAAGGTATAATTATCCAAGAAGTTTTTTTTTATTCGTGATCTCCACTTTTCTCCATGTTACACTTTATTATTTAAACTAAACTGCGCCCTTAGTTTCTCTTTTTCATTAATTAATTAATTAATTAAATAGATCCTTTTTAACGAAATAACCAGGAAAAATAGTTCCTATTTTAACTGGCCATTAATCATTGATGGTATCCACCATAGACAAAACAGCGCCAGTGTAACAGAGTTGTTTGCCAGTATATACTAACCACCACAATCCTATTTCGCAGCAACTCCACACCCACAAGATTTCCTTTTTTATTTTTTTTATTTTTTTGGTTTCGCCTAGTAATCAATAAAGTCGGACAAAATCATAAGGTCTCAAGTCAAATTTCACCGACGATAAAAAAAAAATAATAGGCAATTATTTTTTTCCATTTATCCAAGCGTTAAGGGACAAAATTACCCGATAATTATGCTAGATAAAAATAACAAGTATCTGATGAAATTAGCAGAGGTATACGCAAGTTAGCTTGGACATTACTTGCATAAAAAAAAAGTTAACTCTATGAGAAATCAAAGAAGGTCTACGACCAAGGACAAAGACGGATCCAGGATTTAAACTCTATGAGTTCAATAAGATTTTTAATATTAAACTCATTATATTTTAAAGTTATGAGTTCAAATCGGTTATTTTTTCAATTTTAATGAATTTTTACACATAAACTTTTATTCAGCGTCCAAAGTTATCGATTCAATTGAACCCATAACTAGCCCACTGCATACACCTCTAACCAAGGAGTATGGTGAGAATATTCACCTTAATCTGAGATCTTGAGTTCGTCTGAAAATATAAAAAATCTTATTAGAGAATGTTTTCTCTTATAACTGGCTTTACCTGTTGTGAATTCGAATTAATCAATCGGTGAATTTCAAAATACTATATAATTATATTAAAAAAATTAAAAAAGGCTTAACATAGTATTATTATTCTTATTAGTCAAATATGAACAAATTCTTTTTTCATCATCCAAAAAAAAAAAACAAAAAAAAGGCATCAGCTATTTTTGACATTAAAGTTCCGACAATCTAAAGACACACCACCCTGCCACCCATCACACCCGCACCGCCACCGGTTTTTACGGTGTCTTCTGGCTGAGATATTGTAGTATATATAAGCACGTTACATATGTATGTATACTTGAAAAACAATGAAGAGAAAAAAAACATTAGATATGTGGTCCACAAATAAATAAATGGATGATTTAAATTATATCACATTGTCAATTAATGTTTATCACTGAGTTTTTCATTACAATTGTAACAGCGATCCTATAAGTGGAGTTTGGGGAGAGTCGGAAGCAGTAATAAGCTAGAGATTTCTTCAAGTGTGTTCAAATTTAAAAGAAGTGAAGAAAAATTCCTGATAAAGAGTGTTTAATATGTGTTATATACCTCTAAAATATAATATTTTACCTCTGTACACAGTGTAATTTGTCGACGAAGGGTGGTCAACTTGTAGTTTTGCCACTGATGAAGAATGTACGCAGACTTTACACTTATCTCGTAAAAAAAGTAAGATGAAAATACTATAGAAAAGAAAAGTATTGACGGAAGAAATAGTTAAGATAATCAAAGTAAGAGACACAATAGTGTAATAAAATTAAAGAGTATTTTTACATGACAATATATATTTCTACATACGGATTGTACAAATATTTTTACAAGGTAGAAATTAAACTCATAAAAGTGTAGTATGATGCATTAAACTTTTGTTATGCACGGGATTCGAGAAAGGGGACCACAAGAGTCTATTATACACAATCTTATCCTATATTTTTACAAGAGGTTATTTTTACGGCTTAAACTCATAACCTCCTGTCAGTAATTTTACCAGTTACGCCGAGGCTGCCGTTCCAAAAACTCATAATTTCAAGAAAGCTTTCTTAATTAAAAAAGGTCAAACAGACATTTCCCTTTCTTTATCTTCTCATCTTAGCTTCCTTTTCAGTTTCCTACATTTTTCTCTCTGCATTCCTTTCCTTTCCTTTCCTTTACCCTGATCATAACCATCTCAATTCCTTCTTATTTGAATGTATTCAAATAACAATCTCATTATCACTTTTTTTGGGTTCTGACTTCAACTTCTCTCTTTCCTTTTTCTCTTACCTTAATTAATTCTTCCAAATTTAGTACTATACTAAATTCTTTTGTAGTGTTCATTTTCCCATTATATTTTTCTGGGGTTCTATTTTCTTGGTTTATAAGTGAATTTTAGTTATCTCATATGTGTTAAATGGACAAGAGAAACATGTTCTTGAATAATGTCAACACAATGAATGAGTTGAATTGTTTTTACAACCCTAGTTGGGAGAATGATCCTTTTGAATCTACATTAAGTTCAATTATGCCTAGCAATAGTAACAATAGTAGTGGTGACAATTTTGTGTTGAAGGAATTGATTGGTAAACTAGGAAATATTTGTAATTCTGGTGAAATTTCACCAATTTCTTATGTTAATAGTACTAATAATTCTTGTTATACTACTCCATTGAATTCTCCTCCAAGACTCAATCTTTCCAATTTTGATCATCAAATCAATGGGAATTTGCAACTTCTTGGTGTAAATCAGTTGCCTAATTTGGCACATTTTGGTGTTGATTCTGAGTTTGTTAATAGAAATGTTCCAAATTTGGAAAGTGGGAAACTTTCAAGAGTTTCAAGTAGCAAGTGTATTAATGTTTCTGGATCTCAAATGGGTGTTCAAGAATTCAAAGAATGTGAATTTGGAGAGTCAATGGAGAATTCTTCAGTATCTGAACAAATCCCAGTTGGAAATGATGCAAATTCAAAGAAGAGGAAATCAGCTACAAAGAAGAAAGCTAAAGAAACCATTGCCAAGAATTCCAATGTGATTAACTCTCTCTATTTTTTTATTTATTTAAGTTATATGCACTGAAATTGAGAGTTTAAAGATTTTTTACACTGTCGGTGAATTAGTTATGCTGACAAGAGTGGGTTGCTCTAGTGGTAAGCACCCTCCACTTCCGACCAAGAGGTTGTGAGTTCGAGTCACCCCAAGAGCAAGGTGGGGAGTTTTTGGAGGGGGAGTCGAGGGTCTATTGGAAACAGCCTCTCTACCTAAGGTAGGGGTAAGGTCTGCGTTCACACAACCCTCCCTAGACCCCATTAGTGAGATTATACTAGAGATCTACTTGTGATCTATGTTGCGCAGACTCTCCAAAATATTGCTGAATCCTCCAAAAATAAACTACATTTAGAGAATCCAACATGCACCCGACAATATTTTCGGAGAGTCCGAGCAACATAGACTGTTATTACTTATGTTACCTGATTATGTAAATAATTTTTTACACAATCAATGTATAGAACGATCGAGTCGAGGGTCTATCGGAAATAACCTCTCTACTCCGTGGGTAGAGGTAAGGTCTGGGTACATACCACCCTCCCCATACCCCTTTATTCTGGGATTTTACTGGGTTGTTGTTGTTGTTGTAATATATAGAACCTAATCCCTTTTTGATCCATAATTGAAAAACTGAAATAGATGTTACTTAATTCTATGCAGGTTTCAACAGAAATATTTGAATCAAGTGCCAAAAGAAGCAAGTCTGATGAAAAAAATGGAAGTGACAAAGATGTTGCAGAAACAAAAGAACAAAATAAAGATAATCTAAAGACTACAGAGCCACCAAAGGATTATATTCATGTTAGAGCCAGAAGGGGTCAGGCCACAGATGCACATAGTCTAGCTGAAAGGGTATTCAAAATTTCTTAATTTCTTAGTTTATTTTGTTGTATTGAGCCGAGGGTCTTTCGGAAACAGTTTCTTTCTATGTTGCTCAGACTCTCAGAAAATGTGTCCGGATACGTGTCGGATCCTCCGAAAGTAGTGCATTTTTGAAGGATCCGACACGGGTGCGGCTATATTTTGAAGAGTCCGCGCAACATAGGTTTCTTTATCTTTACAAGGTAGGAGTAAGGACTACGTACAATATATTGCGTATGTTGTTGTTTAAAATTACAACAGCAGCAAACCATGTGGGGTCTGAGGAGCGTAAGATGTACGCAACCTTACTCCTACCCTGAAAGGAAAAATAGGCTGTTTCCGGAAGATCCTCGGCTTCAGTTGTTTTGGTCTATTTCTAGTTAGAATGCTTTTTTTTTTTTTTACTCATTCTTTTGATTGGACAGGTGAGAAGAGAGAAAATTGGTGAAAGAATGAAGTTTTTACAAGATCTTGTACCTGGCTGCAATAAAGTAATTGCTTTTATGAGAATACTTCTTTACTTGTTTTTATAATTTAAAGAGAAAAATATGCAGAATTCTAATATAGAAATTGCTTATTGTTTTTTTTCTTAATAGGTGACTGGAAAAGCTGTGATGCTTGATGAGATCATTAACTATGTGCAATCCCTTCAATGCCAAGTTGAGGTAATTTTCTTAAGTGGCCTTTGTTTTAGAGTTTTCAAAAACTGATTTTGCATGAATTGTTTCTTGAGTTGAGAGTCTGTCGGAAACAACCACTCTACCTTCACAAGATAGGGGTAAGATCTGCGTACACACCACTCACTCTTCCCAGACCCCATTGTGGGACTATACTGGAATTATTATTGTTGTTTTTTCAACCAAAAATTGAACTTTTTACAAAGATTTTCAAGCTCAATTTTTCAAATCTTTCAAGAATTAGTCATCAATTGCAATACATATTCCAAATGATGGAGAGTTAAACATTAGCATTTAGCAAGATGGCTGAATTGTATATTTGTATATTTTGATGTAGTTCCTCTCAATGAAGTTATCTAATATGAATCCAAGAATGGACTTCAATGCGGAATCTCTTATCTCCAAGAATGTAAGTCATTCAAAACTCATAGTACAGTCAGAACTCTCTATAACAGCATCTTATATAACAACACTTCTCTATAAAAGTCAAGTTTTTCCGGAACCAATTTTCATGTTATGTTATAATATATGTTCTCTATAACAGCACTTTGCTATAACAACCAAAAATATTCGAAACAAACGAAGTTGTTATAGAGAGGTTTGACTATATTATTCATGAGTTTTTGACCTCTTAGTTATAATTGTTCATGTATTTTGTGTCAACTTCAGATGTTTCAATCCGCCGGATCGTTACATCAAAACATGCATCAATCAGAAACCTCAGCAGCATTTCCATATGAATTCCAATCTCAGCAATGTTCAAATGGCTATATGGCTAGAAATGTAAACATCATGCAATTGCCTCATATGGAAGAGTTTGTTGAACAAACTCCTCAGGTAATCAAGAATTTGGCTAGGAACTGTAATAATGTTGTAGAATTTATAAATCCCAGTTTTCCACTTAACATAGGAAATTTTAACATTTTCAGGTTCCAACATTCTTTGAGGATGATCTCCATAGTGTTATCCAGATGGGTTTTGGCCAAATTCAGGCACAGAACTTTCCTGGTTAGTATACTCTTACGGATTTAACTTATATACGCTGACTGCATAAAGATCTTTTATATTTATCGTCACAGTAGGTTAGCTACCATTTTTATCATGTTATCATATGGAGTAATACTTATCATAAAAATATACCCTTAATTACCTTATATTTTTTTTAAAAGGACAGCCCGGTGCATAAGGCAGATTCAGGGAAGCAGGGGCGGATTTAGGGGTCGGAAGGGGGTTCACGCAAACCTCCTTTGCCGGAAAATTACATTATACATATAAGTAAAAATCGAGTTTGTACCTCTTTATTTTATATTTTGTGGTCGGGGGCTCAAAATCTTTTGTAAGGTCACGTTTTTTTTGTTTGAATCTTCTTAGCGAAAATACTGCCTCCGCCTGCAGGCGAAAATCTTGTCTCTGTCACTGCACGGAACGGCCGCACCTCAAGGGGTGTGACGTAAACAACTTACGCTAATACAAGTAGCAGCAGCCGATAAAGATTTACATGTAATTAATTAACTGATAAGTGACATAATTGTGTAAATCTAATACTTTGCTTTGTTGAATGTAGGCAATATATCCTCAGCACAAATGAAGGTTGAGAAATGAAGCCCAAATGAGAGATGCTTCTAAACATAAACAGACAATTGGCAGTTTTTTTCCAAAGCAATTCTTTGATTCAAGAAGAAAGAAAAGGAAAGAGATAGAGATCATCTCTCTCTTCCAATTCTTGATTTATTCAATGATTACTTTGGCTAATCATGATGATTATCAATTTTTTTCCCCATATGGGATTATTTTTATTAAATTGGAGAGACAATATCACACACCAAATTGGGGGGGGGGGGGGGGGGTATCCAATTAATTGTAAATTATTTTATGGTAACTATGGTAAGAAAGTGTATTTGAGAGGTTAATTAGTTCAATGCAACCTATTGTTTCAACCTTGAGTTTCCTTTCAACCTCTCTTTATTTTCTATGGCGCATAATTAAATTTATTTCTATACACATAAATTTTGTGTACTATATTGAGTTCATTATAAGCCTAAAAGGACATTGGTCCACTTAATCCAAGCAATGCTTGAAATATAATTTGAAAGAATGATAGAGAAAAATAATACAAAGAGTATTTTATGGCTTAATAGTATGAGGTAATCATAAATAGATATTTGGCTATAAAAATCAAAAAATAGCTATGGAATATAATTTTTTTAAAAGGGTATTTATTTAAAATGAACAAGGTATCAACATTTGCTATAGGAGGTAAAAATTCCTTTCTTATATACGTTAAATCTTACATATTAACGTTTATCTCATATTTTCATATTCGAGTCCTAGATATGAAACAAATCATGTTTAGCGAGCACTTTTCCATTAATGGGCCTTACGAGGTACAGATCCGGATTACTCGGGGCCCTAATGCAAGCGAGAAATTCAAAAAATAGTCAGATTTACAAGTGGTCATTCAAAAATAGTCACAATTTCAAAACTAATCGAAATTTTAGCCACTTTTCAGGTAAAGATAGACTCTTGTGGTCCGGCCCTTCCCCGGACCCTGCGCATAGCGGGAACTTAGTGCACCCGACTGTCCTTTTTTCCCCCCAGATAAATCAGAACGAAAACACTGTTCAAAATCCGAAAAATACTTCAACATAATATACTGGAATTCCAGTATAATATACCAGTCCAACATAATATGCTGGAAGTTCATACATAGGTGCTCCAATCTCCAGTATATTATGCTGGAACTTTTCGCGTGCATAATATGCTGGAAGTTCATACACAGGTGCGTTGATCTCCAGTTTATGTTGGAACTTTCCGTGTTGCAGCAAAATAGTGACTATTTTTCAATGACTTTGCAAACGTTGGCTAGTTTTGAATGACCAGTCCAAATATTGGCTAACTCGTGCTATTTTTACCTAATGCAAATACCGAACACCGGATGCGAAACCAAAAAAAAATCTCATATAATATATATTGTATCTTAAAAGACCATAGAATAAATGATTCTCGCACAAAAGAAAGAGAGAGAAAAAAAAAAGAACCATGAATAGACATGAATCTTCTTTTACTATAAAGTCAACTAGATTGGTGAAAAATGGTTGGTTTTTTTTTTTGTTTGTTAAATCACTTTAATAATGTCAAACCTGTAAAAATCAAGGGGAAAAAAACTACGGAGTATAAAGAATAATGGATTTTGACTGCATGAAAAGATTGCTTAATCATGGCATACCGTGATTAACTCCGGACATAACGAACAATTAATTAGGGTCCACAAATAAGTTCTTTTGAAAGGTTAAAAATTACCAATCGCGGGTATTTATATCAAATCATATTAACTTATCATGGCAGGTTAAGTAGTTGAATAAGGTGATAATATAAATTAATTAATTATGATTAAGGGAAAGAAGTCTATGGGCAACACGTGTTATGCATTATTTGTTTGATATAAATACTCGATACTACTCCCTCCGGTGCAAAATAATTGATTTTTTGGCCTCTTTCTTTTGTTCAAAATAAGTGATTTTTTCAGATTACAAGAATGAATTAATTATTTTTTTCCTACATTGTCCTTGGAGTAAATAGTGTTGGAATATGTGTTAGGAGTGTTTATGTGAGATAGTAAAAGTTAATATGGTCAATTTCATTGTCAATTAATGCTATAAGGTGAATTTCTTAATCTGTGTGAAAACATCCAAAAAATCACTTATTTTGGACCGGAGGGAGTAGTAAGTTTTTACGGGTCCGGGACAACCTGAGTCAGAGGCGTATCCAGGTAAAAATAGTACGGGCTAATCAGTTTTCGGACTTGTCATTCAAAAATAGTCAGCGTTTGCCAAGTCATTGAAAAATAACCACTATTTTGCTGCAACAGAGACCAGTCAAACATAATATACTGGAGCTCGGTGCACCTGTGTATGAACTTCCAGCATATTATGCTGGAACTCCAACACGCGAAAAGTTCCAGCATAATATACTGGAGATTCGAGCACCTGTATATGAACTTCCAACATATTATACTGGATCGGTATACTTTGTTGGAACTCTAGTATACTTATGGTGGAACTCCATTATATTATGGTGGACTTCCAGTATACTTATGCTGGAACTCCAGTATAATTTGCTGGGTTCCAGTATACTTATGTCGGAACTCCAGTATAATATACTGGAGTATTTTTCGAATTTTGAACAGTGTTTTCGCTCAAATTTATCTTTACATGAAAATTGGCTAAATTTCGATTACTTTTGAAAGTGTGGCTATTTTTGAATGACCACTAGTAAATCTGGCTATTTTTGAATTTCTTCCTATAACTAGCGTTGGTGCTGGGTTCAACTAAACCCATAGCTTTCGCTCACACACTGTATTTTTGTCCAAAAAATCATTAAATATGTACAAATAATAAATTTTGAACACATTAAATTAGATTAGATGTGGTAGAATTGCGAATCTGAACCCGTAAAGTTTAAATTCTGAATCCGCCTCTGATCCGAGTAACTAATTCTGGTGGAACATTTTATTTTTTATGTTCTTCATAAGTTTGGATCATATGCTATAATGCATTAAGCATATGCTTTTATTACTTTTGGGGTTGGTGGGAAGCTAATTATATTACTTAACATCTTCATCATGTCAGAGCAATTTGCAGTTATTAATACTGTACTACGCGCTTTAATCATTGTACAAGTTATGGCATTATGATAATTTGATATTACTTCACTTTGAATTATTATCAAGTGTTGAGTGTTTTTTTTTTTTT
>ML269971.1:0-41993 GCA_005239495.1 Nicotiana undulata | reverse complement strand
GGGGGAACTTTATGTCTCTTTCTTTCAACTGAAGCAGCAAATTTTCTCTTATTTGGTTTGCTATAACAAAATACTGTAAGATACATTAAGTTTTCGTTACGTGTGAGGTCAGAGGAAATGTTGGATTATAAGAGCATATGTAAGCAGTCTTATTTTATTTGTAAAAGGCTATTTTCACGGCTCAAACATATGACCTTCTGGTCACGTGACAATAATTTTACCAGTTACGCCAAGACTGTTGCCGTAGCGAAGATGCGATTTTGAAGATCGAATAGCCAGCCCATCATTATGATTTCACCAACTAAATCTTTTACTTTCAAGCTTTAATATCATTATCAATATTCTTTTTATCTCTTAGCAATATCTCAAGATTTTGAAGGAGCTTCGGGCGTAATTGGTAAAGTTACTACCATGTGACCAGGAGGTCACAGGTTCGAATCGTGAAAACAGTTTCTTGCAAAAATATAAGGTAAGATTGTGTACGATAGACCCTTGTGGTCCGGCCATTCCCCGAATCACGCACATAACGAGAGTTTAGTGCACCGAACAGCCCTTTTAATATCTCAAAGATTTTAGCTGTATGAAGGTGGATGGGATTTGATAATAAATAATACTAGGGTAGTTTGGATAATGTCAAATTAAAATATAAACATGATACACACTTATTTTAAGATCATATCTTATTCTGACAAGATAAAAAAACTTTTTCAACAATATATTCTTGTAGAGATTGATTCATGTAAATTAATGTATTTATTTGGCTTCCTCCTCCTATAGAGTAAAAGAATGATGATTTTTAGTCTTTTAACTGGCCCCACTTTGATACGTAAAGCAAAGTGTATAGAATATTTTTATTTTTATTTTTAATGGAAGTCAGAAATAAGCCAAAAATTTGCATCCACAGAAAGATAGTCTCTTTTTCTAAGTTCAGTTATTTTCAGAGATTTGTTTCTCTCTATCAACAACCAAATATATCTATTATGGACCAGAAGGAAAAAGGCTTCGCCCATGTTACTATTTCAATGCCTTTTCCTATTCAAAGTGGTAGGTTTCATCTAGATGTCATTTTCAACACAAATATGACTTAGAGCAATATACTACTCCGTTCGGTCCAAAATAAATAATTTTTTGGGTGTTTTCACATATTAAGAAATTCACATTTTAGCATTAATTAACAATGAAATTGACCATATTAACATTTACTATCCCACATAAATACTCCTAACACATATTCCAACACTATTTACTCCAAGGGCAATGTAGGAAAAAAAATAATTAATTCATTCTCGAAATCTGAAAAAATCACTTATTTTGGACCACAAGAAAAAAATCAAAAAAATCACTTATTTTGGATCGGAGGGAGTAATAATGTCCCTCTGTCCTTAATCAGAAATCTTGAATTTGAGCGTTAGAAATTGAGAACATTTCGACAGAGAACACTTTATCTCTCTTAGATCCTTGTGGATTAGCTCCCCTCATCGTAGATGGTTCAGCCACGCCCCGTGCCACGAAATAATTGAGAACTACGACAATTTATTCAGCGTGAATTCGAATTTGTCATGCCGTTGGACTTTAGATACCGGATTATTTACACTGAAAAAGAAGAATTTAGACTTTGCAAGACCATAATCAGAGGTTGACCTATGTATAGAGACGAGGGGTCACTAGACCCTATTAACCTCGGCAATATATATATATATATATATATATATATATATGTGTGTGTGTGTGTATGTGTGTGTGTGTGTGTGTCTGCGCGCGCGCGCGCATATATGTTGAAAACGTTTATATATTTTGTTTGTGAACCCTTAAGATCAAAAGTCTCATGGGTCACTGATTGAGCAGTTCGTGCATGTACTTCTCCACCTTCAAATCCTAAGTTCGCCTCCTGACCATATCATGTTAAGATTTAGTGCAAATGGCTGATATCCAACAGTGTTAGTGTAACGACCCGGTCGGTCGTCACGTAGAACCTGCATTATTATTACTGTTTTTGCCTTGTCATAGGTTGGTTATATTATTTATGATGTGTTAGAGTCGGTTGTCTCAGGTTCAGAATGGTTGTAGCGAGAATTGAGACACTTAGTCTCTAAAAATAGCTTTATAGTTGGAAAAGTCAACTGAGAGTTGACTTATTGGTAAAACGACCTCAGAATGCGGATATTATATCTCGGATAGCTTCGTTAGGTGATTTGAGACTTAGGAGTATGTTCGGAATATTTTTGTGATGTCCGGTGTAGAATTAGGCTTCAATTGGCGAAAGTTAATTTTTGGCGATTTCCGATCGGCAGTGAAAAATAGGCTATCGGGGTCGGAATGGAATTCCGGAAGTTGGAACAGGTTCGTAATAGCATTTGGATATGTGTGCAAAATTTCAGGTCAATCGGATGTGTTTTGGTTGGTTTCGGCATCGTTGGTGGAGTTTAGGAATTTCAAAGTTCATAGGCTTGAATTTGATGTGATTTTGGTGTTTTGATGTTGTTTTTGGTGTTTCGAAAGCTCGACTAAGTTCGAATGATGTTATGGGACGTGTTGGTATATTTGGTTGAGATTTCTGAGGGCCTCGGGTGGTTTTCGAAAGGTTAACGGATCAATTTAGACTAGAAGAAAAGCTGCTGCATTTTTTTTCACAGCAGCATGAAAAGTAACTCGCGTGAACAGTACCGTGAAAATTTTGGACAGTGTATATATAACGAGCAGTACGAGTTTTCTTCCATTTTTGAACGGGAATAGAGCTTTTGGGGAGATTTTTGAAGAGGGAAACGATTTTTCTTCATTGAGGTAAGAATTTTGGCCTCCATAACTCGATTATATGTGATTAAGGACCAAATTAACAGTGTTTAATTAGGGAAAAATAGTAGAAAAAGGTGAAACTAGGGCTTGAGTTTAAGAGACCTTCCAGGGGTGATTTGATGGGTTATTTGGACTCCGATTTCGACGTTCTTTATATGTACAGACTCATGAGATGATGAGGATAGTTTTGGTATAAAATTTGTCGAGTTCCGAGACGCGGGCTCGGGGGTCGGGTTTTGGCTAATTTCGGGTTTCGTGCATAAAATTGATATTTTTCGACTGGAATTCATTCTCTTAGCATAATTTGATGTGAAAAATCTGAACTTGATAGATTTGGAGCACTCGGAAGTCGATTCGAGGGGCAAACGTATTGCAGAGTAGCTTTTCAAGCTAATTTGAGATAAGTAATGTCTTTAAATCCTGTCATGAGGGTATGAAACCCCTGAATTTACATCCTTTCGCGGTTTTGGAGTGACGCACACACTGGACGACGAGTGTGGGGCGCGCACGAATTGGAAATTTGGAAATATGTTCCTCTTGAGGCAACTATTGAGTTGTGAAACTGCTTTCAAAGCATATGTTAAATAATATTACTATGTTTTGGTATATTTGGGTTGTAAGCCATGTTTGGGGCCTAGTGCCGATCTGTTTTAACCCCTTGGGGGCTATTTTCTGATATCCTCACTATTTTGATCATGATTTTACACTCAGTCCTTCTTGTTAAATTGTTGACACTCAGATTTGTTGAAATTGTTATTTCTTGAAATGAAATACTGTTTTGGCTCGAGAACCACATTTATTTATGGCCCGAGTGGCATGTTGAGAGTGTGTGACTGAGTGAGGCCGAGGGCCAATATTATGAGGATGTTTATGATATGAGAGAGGCCGAGTGCCTGTGACTGATGCCATGAATTGGATTGTTTATAGCGCTTGGGCTGTAGGAGCCCCTCCGGAGTCTGTACACACCCCCAGTGAGCGCAGGTACCTAATGAGTACGAGTGTCGAGTGCCGAGTGATGAGTGATTGGGAGGCATGAGTGACAGTGAGGTTTCCCGAGGGGCTAATGCTAAGTGACTGTGAGGTGTTGATTGACTGTTATTGAGTGATGGTGAGGTGTTGAGGGATTGATTATGAGTGATGATTTTTCTCGAGGGGCGGTTAAAATGATATTTTGCTGAGCTTTTGATTATGATTCATTTCATCTTTCATACTGATATTTTTGGGGAGTTTTACTGAGAAACATTGAAAAATATACTTGTTCAAAGGATTTTTACGGAAATTGGTTTTCAAACATATGTACTAAATGCATACTTTATTGAGACTCAGGATTTTACTATTTGTGGATTGGTGTTTTGTTGATGTGTGTTTCTTATCTTCAGACTTGATTTATTTTCATTACTACTGAGTTGGCGTACTCATCATTACTCCCTGCACCCCTGTGTGCAGATCCAGGTACTGATTCTGAGCAGTAGTTATCTGTGACCGTTCGGCGTTCACTTTTGGGATTTCGAGGTAGCTGTCCAGCGTCCACAACTTCTCCATTCCCTTCCTTCATCTAGTATTTAGTATTTTGTTCTAAGACAATGTATTTTGGCATTAGCAGTGTTAGTATTATTCTTAGATGCTCGTGATCAGTTGACTCCAATTCTGGGGAGATTTGTTTAGACTGTTAGATTATATTATGCTTGCTTAAAGACTTAGAGGAATTTTTATACTTTTATGCTGGTTATTAATGATTTGAGAAATTACATTAAAATAAATGTGTAGTTATGTGATGGTTGGCTAGCCTAGTTCTACGATAAACGCCATCACGACCTATTAGGATTTGGGGTCGTGACAAGTTGGTATCAGAGCACTAGGTTACATAGGACTCAACGGTCATGAGCAGGTTTAGTAGAGTCTTGCGGATCGGTACGAGACGTCTGTACTTAACTTCGAGAGGCTACAGAACTCTTAGGAAAAAATCTCCTTTTCTTGAACTCTGTCGTGCCATTCTATTGATTCTGGAAATCTAAACTTCTGTGTTTTATTCTCTCACAGATGGTGAGGACATGCGCTACGGATCAGGATGACCAGACACCAGCTGGACCCGCGAGAGGTCGAGGCCGCGGTCCAGGCCGTGGTAGAGGTAAGGGACCAGCCCGCGCGGCAGCCGGGGCAGTACCAGTTGATCCCCCTACCATTCAGGATCAGGTTCCCGCCGCGGGTATCCCAACGGGACAGGCTCAGGCACCGGCAGTGCCCATTGTCATTCCGGGTCTTCAGGAGACCTTGGTCCAGATCTTGACAGTGTATACCAGTTTGGCTCAGGCAATTTCTATGTCTACTACTGCCGCTACAGCTCAGGCCGGGGGAGGCACTCATACTCCAGCTGCCCGGACACCTGAGCAGGTTGTACAGGTATTCAGGCACCGGGGGCAGCCCTAGCCCATCCGGTTGCCCAGTTCAGGACTATGTAGTCCCAGCTATGCCCGAGGATGAGCAGCGTAGGCTGGAGAGGTTCATAGACTTCAGCCTCCGACTTTCAGCGGCATAGAGGGTGAGGATGCCCAAGGTTTTCTGGATAAGTGCTAGAGGATACTCCGTACTGCTGGTATTCTGGAGACCAGTGGGGTCTCGTTTGCTACATTTCAATTTTTCGGTGCTGCTTTCACTTGGTGGGAGGCATTTGAGAGGCGTAGGCCTGTTGGTTCATCACCCCTCACCTGGAAGCAGTTCTCCACGATCTTTTTGGAGAAGTATGTTCCTCAGTCCCACAGAGAGGAGCACCGCAGGCAGTTTGAGCAGTTGCGCTAGGGAGAGTTGTCAGTTACACAGTACGAGATGCGGTTTTCTGAGTTGGCTCGACATGCTTCTGAGTTAGTCCTTACTGATAGGGAGAGGATCAGGAGGTTTGTAGATGGTCTCACGTATCAGCTTCGGATTTTGATGACCAGGGAAAGAGTGTCTGGAGCTACATTCGAGCAGGTTGTTGACATCGCTCGAGATATTGAGTCGGTTCGCAGGCAGGAGCGTGAGGAGAGTGAGGCCAAGAGGCTTCGGGGATCAGGTAGTTTCAGCGGTGTCCCTTCCAGAGGGCAGTTTCAGCACAGTATAGGTCATCCATTTATACCTCCTCAGCCAGCTCGCCCAGCTTATAGTGGCGCATCTTCGGGGCAGGGTCCCCGCAGTTCTCATCCGGGGCGTTCATGTTTTAGTGCCCTACCAGCACAAAGTTTCTCCAGAGCATCATCATTCCAGGGTTCTTCTATGCATGGTTCATCCGGTGGTTATCATGGTGGCAGGGGTTCTCTTCAGTCCCCATCTACAGCTATAGGTAGGTTCTTCGAGTGTGGAGAGTTTGGACATGGGTGGAGGTAGTGTCCTCGTCGTCCTGGTAGTTCATCTCAACAGAGGGTTCAGCCCTCGACTTCAGCCCCAGTCACTTCACCACCCACCCAGGCAGCTAGGGGTGGTGGTCAGGCAACTAGAGGCCGCCCTAGAGGGGGAGGTCGAGCGGGTGGAGGCCAGCCACGTATTTATGCACTCCCATCTAGTCCTGATGCTATGGCCTCTGTGCGGTGATTACATGTATTATCTCAGTCTGTCACAGTGATGCTTTGGCTTTATTTGACCCTGGTTCCAAATACTCTTATGTTTCGTCGTATTTTTCTCACTTTCTAAGTATGCCCCGTGAGTCTTTAGTTACGTATGTTCATGTTTCGACTCTGGTGGGCGATACTATTGTTGTGGACCGTGTGTATCGGTTGTGCGTGATATCTATTGGGGGTCTGGAGACCCGAGTAAACTTGTTGTTGCTCAGCATGGTTGATTTTGATGTGACATTGGGCATGGATTGGTTATCCCCATGTCATGCTATTCTTGATTGTCACGCTAAGACCGTGACCCTGGCTATGCCCGAAGTTCCGAGAGTTGAGTGGAGAGGGTCTATAGAGCATGTGCCTAGCAGAGTGATTTCTTATTTGAAGGCTCGGCGTATGGTTGAGAAAGGATCTGAATCTTATCTTGCTTTTGTGAGGGATGTTAGTAGTGAGACTCCTTCTGTTGATTCTGTTACTGTGGTCCGTGATTTTTCGGACGTATTTCCTGCATACCTGCCAGGCATGCCACCTGACAGGGATGTTGATTTTGGTATTGATTTGGTGCCAGGCACCCAGCCTATTTCTACTCCACCTTATCGTATGACACCAGCGGAGTTGAAAGAATTGAAATAGCAGCTCCAGGAACTCCTAGATAAGGGGTTCATTCGTCCTAGTGTGTCACCTTGGGGTGCACCGGTGTTGTTTGTGAAAAAGAAGGATGGATCCATGTGCATGTGTATTGATTATAGGCAGCTGAATAAGGTTACGGTGAAGAACCGGTATCCTTTACCCCGTATTGATGACTTGTTCGACCAGCTTCAGGGAGCTAGGGTGTTCTCCAAGATTGACTTGGGGTCCGGGTATCACCAGTTAAAGATTCAGGATTCTGACATTCCGAAGGCTGCTTTCAGGACCAGATATGGTCATTATGAGTTCCTGGTTATGTCATTTGGGCTGACCAATGCCCCAGCCGCGTTCATGAAATTTATGAACAGCGTGTTTCAGCCTTACCTTGATTCTTTCGTCATTGTGTTCATTGATGACATCCTGGTGTATTCTCGTAGCCAGGAGGATCATGCTCAGCATTTGAGAGTTGTGTTGCAGAGGTTGAGGGAGGAGAAGCTTTATGCAAAATTCTCCAAGTGTGAGTTTTGGCTTGGTTAAGTAGCTTTCTTGGGGCACGTGGTGTCCAGTGAGGGTATTCAGGTTGATCCGAAGAAGATTGAGGCGGTGCAGAGTTGGCCCAGACCGTCCTCAGCTATAGAGATTAGGAGTTTCCTTGGTTTGGCGGGATATTACCGTCGCTTTGTGGAAGGATTCTCTTCTATTGCTTCACCTTTGACCAGATTGACCCAGAAGGGTGCTTCATTCAGATGGTCCGATGAGTGTGAGGAGAGCTTTCAAAAGCTCAAGCCAGCATTGACCACAACTCCGGTATTAGTTTTTCCTACTGGTTCGGGTTCTTATACAATCTACTGTGATGCTTCTAGAGTTGGCTTGGGAGCGGTATTGATGTAGGAGGGTAGGGTGATTGGCTACGCGTCTAGACAGTTGAAGGTGTACGAGAAGAATTATCCAGTGCACGATCTTGAGTTAGCTGCCATTGTTCATGCTTTGAAGATTTGGCACCATTATTTGTATGGAGTGCAATGTGAGATTTTCACTGATCATCGTAGTTTGCAGTATCTGCTGAAGCAGAAAGACTTGAATGTGCGTCAGAGAAGGTGGTTAGAGCTTCTCAAGGATTATGACCTCACTATTTTGTATCATCCGGGGAAGGCCAATGTAGTGGTCGATGCTTTGAGTCGCAGAGCCGAGAGTTTGGGGAGTCTAGCCTACCTTTCAGTAGCATAGCGACCTTTAGCACTTGATGTTCAGGCTTTAGTGGGTCAGTTGGTGAGATTGGATTTGTCAGAGCCTCCGCGGGTATTGGCTAGCATGGCTTCCCGATCTTCTCTCTATGATCAGATTAGAGCACGCCGGTATGATGACCGGCATTTGTTAGTTCTCCAGGACAGAGTCCGACGAGGTGATGCTAGAGATGTGACTATTGGTGTTGATGGGGTTATGAGGATGCAGGGCCGTATTTGCGTGCCCAATGTGGATGGGCTTCGAGAGTTGATATTGGCAGAGGCCCATAGCTCGCGGTATTCCATCCATCCGGGTGCCGCGAAAATGTATCAGGATCTGAGACAGCAGTATTGGTGGAGGCAGATGAAGAGAGATATTGTTGAGTATGTAACACGGTGTCTCAACTGTCAGCAGGTCAAGTATGAGCACCAGAGACCAGGTAGATTACTTCAGAGGTTAGATATTTCGTAGTGGCAGTGGGAGCGGATCACCATGGATTTTGTAGTTGGGCTTCCACGGACTGTGAAGGGGTTTGATGTTATTTGGGTCATTGTGGATCGACTGACCAAGTCCGCGCACTTCATTCATGTTAGTACTACTTATACTTCAGAGCAGTTAGCTGGTATCTACATCAGGGAGATTGTCTGATTGCATGGAGTTCCGGTTTCTATCATTTTTGACAGAGGTACTCAGTTCACATCTCAGTTTTGGAGGGCCGTACAGAGAGGTATGGGCACTCAGGTAGAGTTGAGCACATCATTTCATCCGCAGACCAACGGGCAGTCAGAACGGACTATTCAGATTTTGGAGGACATGTTGCGTGCTTGTGTGATTGATTTTGGGGTTCGTGGGATCAGTTTCTGCCACTTGCGGAGTTTGCATATAATAATAGCTACCAGTCCAGTATTCAGATGGCCCCGTATTAGGCTTTATATGGCAGGAGGTATAGATCTCCGGCTGGTTGGTTCGAGCCCGGTGAGGCTAGGCTATTAGGCACAGATTTGATTCAGGATGCATTGGAGAAGGTGAAGTTGATTCAGGAGCGACTTCGCACGGCGCAGTCTAGGAAAAAGAGTTATGCGGACCGGAAGGTCCGGGATGTGTCTTTTATGGAAGGTGATAAGGTACTGTTGAAGGTGTCACCCATGAAGGGTGTTATGAGGTTCAGAAAGAGGGGAAAGCTGAGTCCCCGGTTTATTGGTCCGTTTGAGGTGCTTCAGAAGGTTGGAGAGGTGGCTTCTAGACTTGCTTTGCCACTCAACTTATCGAGTGTGCATCTGGTATTCTATGTGTCGATGCTACGGAAGTATGTTGGTGACCCGTCTCATGTTTTAGACTTCAGCACAATGCAGCTCGAGGGTGATATGTCATATAAGGTAGAGCCAGTAGCAATTTTGGATCGTCAGGTCAGGAAGTTGAGGTCTAAGGATATAGCTTCAGTAAAGGTACAGTGGAGAGGTCAGCCAGTGGAGGAGGCTACTTGGGAGACCGATCGGGAGATGCATAACAAATATCCTCACTTGTTTGAGACTCCAGGTATGTTTCTAGACCCGTTCGAGAACGAACGTTTGTTCAAGAGGGGGAGAATGTAACGACCCGGTCGGTCGTTACGTAGAATCTGCATTATTATTACTGTTTTTGCCTTGTAATAGGTTGGTTATACTGTTTATGATGTGTTAGAGTCGGTTGTCTCAGGTTCAGAATGGTTGTAGCGAGAAATGAGACACTTAGTCTCTAAAAATAGCTTTATAGTTGAAAAAGTCAACTGAGAGTTGACTTATTGGTAAAACGACCTTGGAATGCGGCTATTATGGCTAGGATAGCTTCGTTAGGTGATTTGAGACTTAGGATTGTGTTCGGAATATTTTTGTGATGTCCGATGTAGAATTAGGCTTGAATTGGCGAAAGTTAGTTTTTGGTTATTTTCGATCGGCAGTGAAAAATAGGCTATCGGGGTCGGAATGAAATTCCGAAAGTTGGAACAGGTTCATAATAGCATTTTGGATATGTGTGCAAAATTTCAGGTCAATCGGATGTGTTTTGGTTGGTTTCGGCGTCGTTGGTGGAGTTTAGGAATTTCAAAGTTCATAGGCTTGAATTTGATGTGATTTTGGTGTTTTGATGTTGTTTTTGGTGTTTCGAAGGCTCGACTAAGTTCAAATGATGTTATGGGACGTGTTGGTATATTTGGTTGAGATTTACGAGGGCCTCGGGTGGATTTTGAAAGGTTAACGGATCAATTTAGACTAGAAGAAAAGCTGCTGCATTTTTTTCCACAACAACATGAACAATAACTCGCGTGAGCGGTAACGCGCGTGAACAGTACCGCGAAAATTCTGGTAGTGTATATATAACGAGCAGTCCGAGTTTTCTTCCATTTTTGAACGGGAATAGAGCTTTTGGGGAGATTTTTGAAGAGGAAAACGATTGTTCTTCATTAAGATAAGAATTCTGGACTCCATAACTCAATTATATGTGATTAAGGACCAAATTAACAGTGTTTAATTAGGGAAAATATTAGAAAAAGGTGAAACTAGGGCTTGAGTTTAAGAGACCTTCTAGGGGTGATTTGAGGGGTTATTTGGACTCCGATTTCGACGTTCTTTATATGTACAGACTCGTGAGATGATGAGGATCGTTTTGGTATAGAATTTGTCAAGTTACGAGATGCGGGCTCGGGGTCGGGTTTTGGCTAATTTCGGGTTTTGTGCATAAAGTTGATATTTTTCTATTGGAATTCATTCCCTTAGCATAATTTGATGTGAAAAATCTGAACTTGATAGATTTGGAGCACTCAAAAGTTGATTCGAGGGGCAAGCGTGTTGCAGAGTAGCTTTTCGGTTATGAGCGCTAGTTATCTGTGACCGTTCAGCGTTCTTTTTTGGGATTTCGATGTAGCTGTCCAGCGTCCACAACTTCTCCATTCCCTCCCTTCATCTAGTATTTAGTATTTTGTTCTAAGACAGCGTATTTTTGCATTAGCAGTGTTAGTATTATTCTTAGATGCTCGTGATCAGTTGACTCCAGTTCTGGGGGTATTTGTTTAGATTGTCAGATTGTATTATGTTTGCTTAAAGACTTAGAGGAATTTTTATACTTATTATGCTGGTTATTAATGATTTGAGAAATTATATTAAAATAAATATATAGTTATGTGATGGTTAACTAGCCAGTTCCAAGATAGGCGTCATCACGACCTGTTAGAATTCGGGGTCGTGACAGTTAGACACTTGGACCCCAATATTCAAGCGATTTGAATTACTATTGCATAAAAGACTACCTGAGAACAGACTGACAAAGAATTTATGGGTTCCACATTTTATTCTATGGCTAGGGCCGAAGCCTACTTAGTATATTTTATATCTACACACACTATTAGAAATTCGAAAACAACGACGAAGATTGACCGACCAACTTTGGTCGGTCAAAAAATCGGCCAAAAAATTGATCAAAGTTGGTCGGTTTTTGAAAATATTTTATTTTTTAATTTCGTTTACGAAACCGATCAATTTTGGTCGATTTTCTTTGGTGCAAAGATACGGAAAACTATTTTTGCGTCCCGTGAAATTTATTTTTCAAGAAATCGACCAACTTTCGGTTTTTCAATTAAAATATATAAAAATTAATATTAAAAAAACCGACCAATTTTTGTGCGAAAATACAATTAAAGAGTATAAATCAAATAAAAGACAGTCTTAAAACAAAATCCACCAATGGTCTAGTGGTAGAATAGTATCCTGCCACAGTACAGACCCCGGTTTGATTCCCAGATAGTGAATCTTTTGATTATATGATTAAAATACCGACCAACTTTGGTCGATTTTTTTTTTTTTTTTGCAATATTTTTTTTAAATTTAATTGACCGACTAATGTTGGTCGGTAGTTTCCGACCAACTTTGTTCGGTATGCTTTTTCGACCGTTAAAATATCGTCTACACGTAAATAATCGCGTTTTGATCGATAATTGGCCATAACCGACCCACGTTGATCGATTTTTTTGGTTAGTTTTTAACGGATTTCTAGCAGTGATATTTGAGTGAAAAAGAAGTGGCACTTAAAGAAAAGGAACAAAATGGTCCACTAGTAGAAAGAGTTAAAATGTCAAAGAAGACAATCCCACAAGCTACTTGTTTTATGGTCTTAGTAACATGATAGACAAAAATATCAGCACATGTTAAGGCGTTTCCTATGGACTATATTTAAATATATATTTAATTTCTGTACAATAGTGCAAAATATTTCTTACATTATCAAGTTATATAAAGATTTTAGGTAAGTTGTCGATCATAAATGGAACTAATTACTTGGAAAATAAGGCGAGTAAGCGGCTCAAATAGGTGAAATTACGCTTGATAGTATAAAAATTATTTACGTTATTAGTGTACATAATTTTAAATATATGTTATAACTATTCTACGTATATTTACTAGTCTGAGCCACTTGAAGATTGCCCCCTATCCACTTGACATGCAAACCAAGCAAATAAATGATCTAAGCTACTATAGTAAACATCAATGTTCATTCTTGGGATCTTTCCACAATTCCATACTTGTCTCTACTTCAGTATGTCCCACCCTATCCAAAATAACGCATTCATTCAAATTCTAAACATAATTCGAAAAAAATTATCATTTATCACATAAATTTAGGAAAACAACCCCCAAAAGGAAAAATCATTATCATCACATATTATCCTCTTTCACAGCTATATCTAGGGGTGTACATAGCTCGGGTTGTTTCGAATTTTTCAATTATCAAACCAAACATATGGTGTCGGGGTTTTAAATTTATAAACCAACCCAACAAAGTCGGATTTTTCAATCTCGGGTTTTCCCGTGGTTTTCGGGGGGTTTTCGGGTTTACGGGGGTTTTTCCGGTAAAAGTCTTTGTAGCATAAAATATGTTACTTCTGCTCCAAATATTTCTTAAGTACTAGTAAAATACAACTATATAATGAGTTTTTTAAGAAATTAACACAATAATATGATATAAGTCATAGCATTATACTAAATTATTCAATAACAAAGATAAAATAATAAAATTACATAAAACAAATATTGCTAATTAGTAAGCCATAATGAAAATTAACATAATCTAAAAACACTATATAGGTCATGCTAAAATAAGTATAGCTAATAAGTACTAATATTAATTACATAACTAAGCACTAAAGAAAAAGATAAACTAAGTTATGCATTTTCATTATAAACCAATATAAAACTAAAATAATTATCCAACACTATCGTCATTCCTAGTATTGAATTGAATTTCTTTTGTTAGCATTAGTATTGATTTGAACTTTGTTTGAGTTACTACATTTATGGGCTATAAAATTTATTTACCATTCAAGAATGTTAAGTCTAAACTCGAAATAATACGTTAAAAGATAAAACTGTGAAAAAGTTCAAGAAATATGTATAAATTACATTACAATAAATATTTATATGTATAAAATATGTTTAAAAATTATATAAATGTACTATCGGGTTGGTTTAGTTTTGGTTTGGCTTTTTAGTTAAAACCAAACCAAACCAATTATGATCGGATTTTATTTTCCAATACCAAACCACATCGGGTTTTTTTTTCCGGTTTGACTCGAATTATCGGTTTGGTGCAATTTATCGGTTTCTTTGTACACCCCAAGCTATATCAACGTATGGTTTACACTCTTGTGCAGAATTATGGCATCAACAACAACAATAACAAATTCAGTGTAATTTCACAAGTAGGGTCTGGGAGGATAGTGTGTATGTAATCTTGCCCCTACCTTGTGAAGTTAGAGACAAGTTTCCGATAGACCCTTGGCTCAAGCAAAAGAAAATAAGATAATAAGATTACAATAGCGAGATAATAAGATAACAGAAGCAAGGGAAATACCAGTATGGCAATACCAGTATGGCAAAGAGATACGCTCAACTACCTACTAACCTTCTACCTTAATTCTCGCACTCCGCGCCTTTTTTATATCCAACGGCCTCAACAACAACAACAATAACAATTTCAGTGTAATTCCACAAGTAGGGTTTGGGAGGGTAGTGTGTACGTAATCTTACCTCTACCTTACAAGGAAGAGACAAGTTTCCGATAGACCCTTGACTCGAGCAAAAGAAAATAAGATAACAATAGCAAGATAATAAGATAACATAAGCAAGGGAAATACCAAGTAGTAATAAAATCTAAGGATAAGAAAATACGAGAACAATATTAAAACCGTATGGCAAAGAGATACGCTCGACTCCCTACTAACCTTCTACCCTAATTCTCGCACTCCACACCTTTTTTATAACCGACGAAAAAGAAACATAGGAAAAGTTGTTTGATTCTTGATTTTGTAGATGAGCCATCCTAATTGTTCATTTTACTTGACACACTATGAGAGGATACAAAGAATGAATCCTCGAATACAATTGAAAACTGGTTTGTAATTGAATGGAATGAGATACAAGAGCTTGATAGATTCAAGCTATTATTTTCACAATCACAATTGGTTTAGACAATCACTATCATTAATTTTGAAGGAAAAAACAACACCCTCCCAAACTATACTATACAATATTATCAATGCATACAACAACAATCTATGACGCGTTTCCTGTCTATACATTGCACCTATCATACCCGGAGAACCAAGAAGAGGGGCCACCAAATTTTGGTAAGTCCTCCTCTTTAGTATGGTAGAATGGCTCAAACTCTTCTCTCCATCGCTGATCACCTGTCTCGGGGTCATCATATACGGGTTCTGATGTATCTTTAGGTAAATGAGGTTCTTCTGGTAACTGATTCAAATTGGTGATGTCTTTGTCATGTTTTTTCTTCAGTTGATATATCTGTTTGTAAGCATCATTAGCTTCTTGCTCCGCGTAAATGGCTCGTTTCTGCATATTTCCGAAACTTGTTAGGGAATTTTAGAAAGTATATATACAAGCCAAAGTGACCAGAGACAGACAGATTTAGAAAAATAATATACTTGGAAGGCACATATCTAACATGATACACTGTCCCAGTTTCCTTATGCATGGATAAACAACAGCAAGGCCATACTCCCTAGGCAAGTCATATTTCTCCTAAGTTAATTACCCAATCATCACAAAGAGGCCTCTTAATTCTCGGAGATCTTTTTGACAATTTGAAAAAGAGAAATAATCTACAGGAATGTTATTAGGGAACACAGAAGATGGTATTATAGATGTGTGGACACATAGCCAATAAGTATTTTTTGAAACTACATAGCCAATAAGTATTTGCATGCAGCTACCTTTATAGATAGAACTCTTCACATTGTATACCTGAAAGGACGTCCCGTTAATAAGTTAACTTCATTTCTAATATGATTACGGATGTTTTACTTATCAAATATGGAGACTGAATTTAAGAAAGAAAGAAACCTCTAACAGTTTTCTACAATATACTTCCAGAGTTGTGCAGCTTAAGAATATTGGACTCCCTAAAACCAGGCAAATTATTCCTTTTAGATGCCTATGTAAGTAAATACCGGATAGATCTAATATCGGTCAATCATCTACACCCCAATCCCAAACAAAGTTGGGTGCACTATTTGAATCCTCTGAAACCATTCAGGCCCAGATCAGGCCAATAAATACTTGTTTGCCTGTAAATAACGCCAATTAGGAGTTCCTGGGCGGAGATTCTCTAGATTACACACCCTTCTTTTATAACGGTGGTGTATGGGCCAGCTTGCACACCTCAACTATTCCATAGGAACCTGCTACTTCCCACCAGCACAAGGAAACTCCGCTCAACAAGGTTTAGGCCGATAGGAAGAAATCACCTAATGTCTTTTTTATCTCTGCTGGGATTTAAACCATGATCTCCAAGGTTTGGACCCACTTCATTAACCATTAGGCCACACCACCGGGTGCCTTTAGATCACACACTTATCCCCACACCGGCATACAAGTTCCAGGCCAGAACTAAAAGACACTTGCAAACATGTAACTGTAACAATAATGATATAAACTTTAACCCAATTAGAGACTATTGCATATATGGATCAGTCCGTTCCATTATGTTATGTGAGTTATGTCCTTAGCAAAAACCTTGTATTGATTCCAAGAAATTCTAGCTTTTTTTATATAACTTCCTTCCACGTTGTACAAAGATATTGACTTTAGCTACTACATAGTGTTTGGAAGATCCAAGCAATAGAAGATGGTAAATAGATAACGAAAAATTCCCAGTTATACTTGATTAAAGAATTTGAAATATAAACGAGGTCATACAATTGAAATCAATTAAGATATAATTAGTTTTAAAAACAAAAGATAAACCCAAAAGGAGCCTGTAAATTACTGAAATCTTGACGTCTAAAAGCAGCCAACAGTAAACTCATGATATCCCTACACCAGTATACAATCAACAGAACTATACAAACAAACCAAAAACATATGTACGGATAGAATAAAATAACAAGAAAACAATGGACTCCAAAACTCACCTCTGCAGCTGCAATAGCTTCTTCTGCTTCTTTAAGCCGTGCTAGCAATTCACCAGCAGCTTGTACAGCTTCAGCAGTATCCCTGAGTTGGTTCTGAAGCTCCTTGTTTTCATCCCTAAAGTAGCGCCTTTCCTTTTCCCTCTCCACTTTCAGAGCTGAAATTTCTGCAGCAAGTGCATTTATGAATTTTGATTCAGAACCTCTAACTCCTGCCTTTGTGGCTGCTTTTTTAACATCTTCTATGCCAACTTGGACCTTCCTGTGCCTCGCAAGCAGTTGAATATGTCTCTCCTCAAGTTCAGCATACTGTTCAATCATGCGTGCATGGCCCTGCATTGCCCTCTGCATTGCTTCTTTCAGCTCTTCCGAACATTTTGTTTCCAAATCTAGTTCTTGTTTTCGTTTTTCAGACAAGGTGCGGCTAGCTTGTAGGTCCAACCTCAACTCTTCTACCAGAGAAATCCACTTACTCTCTGTTTCAGTCCACTGAATTCTCTCCCTTTCAAGTCTCTGTTCAGAACTCTCCTCATCTGACTCTGGAATCGTGGATAAAGTTGGAGGCACACTGGGCTCACATGGATAAGTTAATTGTAGAAGAGAATTTTCTTTCCTAGATGACTTTGGTGAAAAGTCCAGGTAAAACTGTAGCTGGCTCCTCAAATCCTTAATCTCCTCCAGCAAAACTTCCCTCTCACCTAATTCAAAGAAATTATGATACCGGTCCAGCTCCTCTTGAACTCTTCTTAGTTCAAGTCTGGCACTTAAAACTTCAGGATGATTCTCATACTTTGCCTTCAGAAGCTGCAGCAAATGACAAAAGAAACACGTTTAGGGGAAACAAAAACATTTCAGAAGACAAATTTCAGGTCAGATGCATGCCTTATGCTCATGAATCAGTGCCAACAACTCATCCTCCATGAACTCCTCCTTTGGTAAAACTCCATCCATATAACTCTCAAGGCGAATGATCTTATCTTCACGTGTTTGGCTAATTATAGCATTGCATTCTCGTTCATGTTTGTATTGCTGGATCTGCCATTGGTCGCAAAGCAGGTCAAAGAGATGCAAAAATAATGAAAATTGGCAGGTTCCTTAATTGAACAAACCAAACATACCAATCGATTGAGTTGCATGATCTCAGAAGTTTGCTTGGCACATATATCCTCAAGTGCCATCTCTCTCCGTATAGCTCCAGCCAAGACCTTTTCTACTGCCTGTAAAAAGTTAGAATGGTTGCACAGGTATAAGAATCATGCAAGACTAAAAGAACCAAAAGCTCCGGTTTAAGAAGCTTCAAACTTACTTTAGGCACTTGAATCTGGAAGTTTCCGCAGGACTGTGATTCAATTTCAGATACCAACTGTGATCCATTGACAGGTACCAACTGCAAATTTGAGCCATCATCGGCATCTTTAAGCTCTTGCAATGAATTTCTTGCCTTACATTTACTACACAAAAATGTGGAACCTCCTTCAAATGATTCATCATCTTTTATAACAGTTTGAACTCCAACATCTATTTTAGCAACTGGTATAATTGCACTAATATCAGCATGCTTGCAAGAAAATCTGACCGAGGAGCGCCTCAAAGATGTACTTTGTCGATTAGTATTAATAATTTCAAGTCCCCGCTGAAGACTAGCTGCCAAATGTTCAGTTGATGTGAAACAGCTTTTGTTTCTTTGACTTGTTAGAGAATCCAAACAAATACTGTTTGAAGGCTTTGTGAAGGATATGTTCGGGGTTTCCAATATTTCTCCAAGATCCTTCTTTGAAGCACCCAGCACTGAAGTCCTAAGACTTTTCCGACTGCTAGTAGCTCTTGGTGAAATACTTGGAGTGGGAGAGTCTAAAATTGGTGACACATCGCATGGAACTATTCTGAGGTTAGTACAGGCTGTATTGCCCTCCAAGCATTTAGAAGAGTTCTCTGGAGTCTGTTCAGAATATTTCTCTGATGGTGAGTCCTCTACCACTTCCCGTCGTCCTTGATTCAGCATATTGCTGGCAGAAGACAGAAGAAACTCCTCTTCAGTTGGCTTCATGGAAGAATCTTCACCTAGCTGTTTCACTAATGAACGATCCAAAACAGCTTCAACAGTTTCTCCTATGCTACCTTTGCAAAACGACTCATCCACGATTAAACTCTTCTTGATGTTCTGCAGTCCAGCACCATCAGCAGTATCATTTTCATGCTCGACAACTGCATCAGATACCTCTTCCTCCATGGTAACATCCGTATCCTCGGAGCCTTGCTCCTTGTTGCAGTCATTCTCCTTTTCCCCATGCTGTACTGCAGAATCAAGTAGCGATGAACCTTTTGAAAAAGTCTTCCGCAGGATCCCAAGTATACTATTTTCTTTGCTGCCTCCAGACAAGAGACCTAATAGTTCAGCTTTGTCCACAATTTCCATTTCTGTATCACCGTCATCATCAATAGGTAGTGTCACTGGACGGTTAAGGCTGAATTTTAATTGATTTAAGCTTCTGCGAACACTCCACCCTGATGAATAATTTCCATTTTGATCTGCCTGATAGCCATTTGCCTTCATTCTTAGCAGTTCCTCCTGTTCAGAGAAAAATAAAAAGAGGCATTGAACCAGTAGTCATAATTGAGAGATGCACCTTGAGTTTAAGATGCATCAATCACAGGTTGAGAGGAACAAAGTTTACCCTTAGCTGACGTATAACTTCTCTCAAAGCATTTACATCATCTTGCATTTCTTCATTGATGACCGCCTTATTCTTGATTGCTTTCGCACGCTGGGCAAATCTCAGTGTACTGAAAGTCTCACTCTTACAACTGCATTACCGAAAAGAACTAAGAGCTCTAGATTTAATGAAGAAAAACAGACTGGATAACCAAAATCGCACTGAAATGTGGGGTTGTTAATCTACCTTTGAGATGGAGAAACGGCACAGATCATTGCAAGCTTTGCATTCCCACCAAGAGATTCCTGTAGCAAAAATGTCAACTTGGAATCTCTATAGGGGATGTGCCTATGCTTGCCCGTTTGAGAAACTTCAGCAAGAATGTTTATTAAGTTCCTGTAAATTTCAAAAAGTAGTCGGATCAGCAGCATATACAAATATTCTAACTAATAGTGAAAAAGATGAGTCTTTAATAAGTCCCTGAACGGTCCCCAGCAATAAAGGGAATATAGCATTAATCACTATATTCGTAGACCTCTACTTGGATATGTTGAATCTTAGATGCCAGACATTTACTCCTATATAACATTGCTAGTCTCATAACCGTTCTACAAAAACTTGCCTTACTTTGATAAGCGTTATCCAATCGCGTAACACTGATGTATCATTCCTCCATTTTAACCATCCTATTATGTATTACATCTTTATCTATCAAGACATACTCCTGAAAGACTGAGCCTAGATATCTTAACTGTCAGCACTTGCACCTAAACAGTTCCTACTAGAAAATAAGAAATAAGAAGAATATTGATTACTTGATGATTTCAAGAATACAAAACATACTTATTTATACGTAACCACAGACACAAATGATATATGTCTAATATGAGAGATGAGACAATATCTAACCGAAGAACTTAAAGCTTCATCTATTCTAACCCAATAACTCTGACAGTTTAACACTCACTTAACATTCTAACACGCTTCTCTGCTTCTTTGAAAATATAGCAAAGTCATCGAAATCTCGCCATAAAAGTTTCAATGCAGGAACCGACCAGAATAACATCTGGAAAGATCAGTTACTGGGTATCAACGATGGAAAGTAAGAAATCTTGTTTCATCTTAGAGTGGACTCAATTCTATTCTTCTTCAATCAATTGGTTCCTAGGGAAATATGCAATTCCTAGTCACGCACATTAACGAGTTGTAATCTCCTAGAGAGCTAAACCAAGAATAATTCTTTTTCTCAAAATAATAAAGAAATAAATGTACCCCAACTGTGAAAGCGATCTGTTGATGTTCCCTGCTTCCTTCAGGCGTTCACCTGCTGCACCAGTTAGCTTTTGCCTTTCTGATCCAGCAAGATCAACAAGATTTATTCTACTCCTCTTTAGGTGGCTTAGACCATCTGCCAAGCTCTGAAATTATTTATTATTTAAGATCTCAATAACTACCAAATAATTTATTATGGTAGCAAGTTCTTGCTCACACTGAGAGCATGCAAATTATAAACTGCTATTAGAACAGCGTGATAATGGATAACAGATAATGCATAACTTGGCATTTAAAAGAATTCAGATTATTGTCAGAAAGGACATAAGATCGTATCACCTTGCATCGTGATTCAACAACACAGGTGAATACACTGTGAGAACGTGAACTCTCAGCATTTATACTAGTAGCACCAGTTCTCCTGTTTGACAGTCCCTGTAAAAATTTCATTGAGCAAGTTCTATAAGCTTTTCTGAGTGTACAGTCCATTTTATCGTAAAAACTCCAGAAGTCCAAGTAAATGTAATTAGAGAAAACTACTAACAATAACTTTTGATACTGATCTAAGATTAACATGCTAAACAATAGACTCCATTTGAGGAATGGATACATGTTGACACCTAATGATTATCTTCCAATTAAATACCGGTCAGAATTTCAAATAAGATAACACAAATAAAATTTGGTATATGCCCCTTTCCCTCCCTATTTGATGAATCGTGTTCATTTGTGGGAAAAAGTATAGCAGAGACCCCAGTGATAAAAACAAATTCGACAAGTACCTCAGTGATAAAATTCAACAAAAGACAAACATAAGCTGCAGCACAAGGATCTTGAAAGGCGCATTAGCATTAGAACACCAAAACTTCTGTCCTTCAGGGGAAAAACACAAGAAAGTTCCAAGTTTGGTTCCTTACCAAAACTGGATCAAAAATAAGCAAGCACTAAGCAGGAAAGGCGGTCGACCTTTATCATTTATGCTACTGCACATTCTGCACCTAAGCAAGTGTTGGTTTATTATCCATTTCGCATTAGGGTCTAAGTGATTTACCTACTGCACAGATTCTCATGGTTAACTATTTTCCTTTACTGGTCTATTCTATCTGGCAAACCTAGTCATGATGCCTGCATTACTATATGTCTAATAAAGTGTAATAAAAAGGTGGAAGCAGTCTGAACCTTCATCAAAAGCTTTGTCACATCCTTCATCGTGGACACACATTCCTCAGTCAAATTTTCCACATAAACACCTGTTCTTACATCTTCCCTAATCTGAAAAGAGAAGACGAATTGAAAATCTTTTAACAAATAGAACTCAGGATCAGACAAGGGTTACAACACTCATCTATATTTTATTTCCTTTTTTACCTGGAGGTTTCTTTGACTAGGATCCAACAAATCAGTGATTTGTTCATTGTATATCTGTACATCATTAAAGTTAAAGATTAGACAACTGAAAGTATACTCTTTGTTTCACCTGTAAACGACCAGGGCCAGCCAAATTAACCTCAAGAAAAGAACATTGACACTGATACATGAGCTGCTTGTCGGCATGCTTGGATTGTTCCTGAAAAGAAAATGCATATATTATGGTTATTGCATTTTATACAACATACCAAATCCGCGACACAGAGAATTAGAAGATCACAGAGACAACATATCACCTCCTTAATGCGTTCGAAAAGTTGCTGAAAAACACGTGGGGCTAAGCCCTGTTGATCATTGGTTAAGTTTTCTTCCAACAAGGCGTTGGCTGGTCCCCAAATTGTATATGTCTTTCCACTACCAGTCTGATCAAAATCAATCATATAAAAATGTTATTGGCTCATGTCCCCACAAGAAAGAACATTTGAAGTTTGCCAGGCATATTTAACACGTATATCTAACATGTAGCAGGATGCAGTAGGCTAACATTACCTGCCCATAAGCAAATACTGAGCTGTTAAACCCAGCAAGACAATTTTCAACAAGAGGAGCTCCCACATGCTGGTATATATCAAGCTGAAAGAACAATAAGAAAGAAGAGTCAAGTGCATGTCATTTTCATTATTTCTTCTTCGTATACTTGTTATATTGAAGCAAAGAACAATAACAAGGAAGAATCAAACATAGTTGTCAGATTAAAATATACTCAAGAAAGCTATTTCCTCCTACAAACATAGGTAACAGGTTATTACTTTGTACCTGTGTTGATTGGGTATCTGCAATAGAGTCAAATGTAAAAGTATGTCCAGCTATTGACAAAGAATCATTGGAGACCTTCTGGGCTACAACTTCTACCTCTTCCTCATCCTTGGTTGGCGGCCTCATCCTCACTATGACCTGTTTTAGATGAGAAAAGTTGCAGGAATCAATACGTGATTCTACCAGTAGTAGGCCCTAACACAATGCTTGTTTGAACCAATTAAAGAGGAAGGTAGAACAAGGCAGAGTGACAGACAAAAGAAAGTGGATTAGATTTCATTGGAGTAAGCAGCAAGTCAGCATTGATAACAGTAAACAAAGTCACTCTCAGCATTTTAAGAATTAAAACGAATGCATATAAGAATGTATGTTCATATTAATGAAAACCATTATCAAGATTGAGTACAATAGAGATCTAGCTTTGTTACAACCTTTCACAATATATTAATTTAAGGAAAAAACTCATCTTTCTAGTTTACTTGTGCTTCCACAGGTTTACCCAGCAGTCAAACTGAAGAATACATAAACAGTAGTTGATCTCTGCCTCCAAGTGATCAGGTACAACCTTCTGAGCACTCGGTACTAGCATTCCTAACAACAACAACAACAACAACAACCCCCAGTATAATCCCACAAGTGGGGTCTGGGGAGGGTAGTGTGTACGCGGACCTTACCCCTACCCTGGGGTAGAGAGGTTGTTTCCAATAGACCCTCGGCATCCTTCCTCCAAGAACTTCCCACCTTGCTCTTGGGGTGACTCGAACTCACAACCTCTTGGTTGGAAGTGGAGGGTGCTTACCATCAGAGCAACCCACCTTGTCTATAAATAGCATTCCTAACAAATAGCAGAAATTTTGTGGAAAAAGCCAAAAGGGATTTATCTTAATCTCCAAGGGGAAAAACAAGTTGAAACGAAAAAGACAAATACCATGCAGAAATACTCATAATATCCAACATGGATATAGAGGATTCATGTAACGACCCGAGCTAATCTGAGATTGATGAATCTCTGATTGACTTATTGATTTATCAGCTATCCAAGAAACTAGTAATAAATCACGTTTACGGAACTCTTGTGGTAGAATTTTTTATAACGGTGGTGTTCGCACCAGCTTGCGCGTGCACCTCAACTATTCCACCGCGTACTTACTACCTCCCACCAACGCAAGCACCGGGTAACTATGCCCGCTATCGCTTAGGCAGATGAGAAGAAACCACATACCTTTTTTGCCTCGGCTAGAATTTGAACCTGAAATCTCATGATAGCACCCTCAGAAACAATTGAATTCAAAAGCAGATATTTTGTGGAATTAAGTCATTGACCAACGTAACTCATCTTACATATCCAACATATAAACAATAACAACAACAACAATAGGTACCCTTAAATCCTAAACAAGTTGGGATCGAATCTCCTATATCAATTCCGCTCCATTCTTTCATAACAATATAGAGCAAAAATTAATGTAATTTCCCGCAATCTTACCTTGACGCTAGAATTAAGTCATTAATCAACATAACTCATCTTACATATCCAACATATAAACAATAACAACAAAAATAGGTACACTTAAATCCTAAACAAGTTGGGATCCGCTATAGGAATCGAATCTCCTGTATCAATTCCGCTCTATACGGATCCATTTCATAACAATACAAATACAATATAGAGAAAAAATTAATGTAATTTCCCGCAATCTTACCTTGACGCCGGAATCAGAAGATCCAGCGTTGCCATTGTCAGTACCAACGGACTCCAAATTGAGCTTCCGTTTCAAATGATTGGAGTTAGGCGGCGGGCGTGGAGGTAGAGGACTCTTGATCTTCGCACTAACGGGTGGCAATGAGTTCGGATCGGACGGGTGATTGGTCGGAGGAGGAGCATTCTCTTTGGATGATTTATTATGCTTCCTGGTAGTACTACTAGTGTTGTTGGGTGATGTTGAGGGTTTCAGCTTCGAAGAGCTAGGGCTTGGAGATGATGACGGCATTATGGCTGCAGACTCGTGATTCTCCCTTAAGATTGTGTTTCTCTGTAGCGCAAAATGCTTCATTGAAGATTGAAGATGAAGAAGAAAAGGGGATTAGGGTTTTGAGGGAGAAGAAGTAGCCGTTGGGACGTTGGGTATTTGATGAATTTGAATTGAAATGAGAGGGGAAATGGTTAATGATTTGTCTTCTTTACCGTAAGCTGACTTTACGTATGATTCATCTCCTCAGTTCACATGTGGGCTGTGGCACGTGGCTTTATTACCGATCTGTTTACACTTCGACCTCAAAAACTAGACTTGAGCTATGACCGCCCGCGCTCGCGGACATAAATTATGTCTAATTTTGATTTGAGTTATTTGAGTCATGTGTAAATAATTTTAGAATTTAAATTTTTATATAAAAATTATAAATAATTATTAAATATTAATTAAGAAGCAAGATATGAAATTATTTTTCAAATCTCATAGTGGATAACATATTTTTTTCTATACCGTAATAACCTAATATCTTGATTTTGTCACTTGTATATTTTTACGGCCAGTATTAAAAAATACAAAAATATAACATTGTGATATATCTTGTTTGAGCATATTAAATCATACTATTTTAGCAAAACTCTTACTATCACTTTATTTTTCATCTCAAATTCAAATAACTTTTATCCTTCTACATTTTTAGATAGATTTTTTTTGTTCTTTGGAGTTATTGCATTATTTATTATTTATTATTTTTATACCGTAATGTGATCTTTTATTAGCTTATAAATTGACTTATCGTATTATTTATTACCCTATTAATAATCATTAATAAATATATTTCCTCTTACTCGAAAATCTTGCATCATTTAAATCTATCAATAATATTTTTGAGTATTATTTAATAATTTAATCTATATATTTTAACTAAATTTAATAATAAATATCATCACACTATCTCTATTTTTCTCTTTATACATTCTCTTCCCTACTAAGAAATTTTAATTAACCTTTTACACAAATTCATTTTTTTTTTTGGTAATGAAAGATTTTATTGAGAAACAAACATACGCCTAGCTATTACAATAGGGGATCAGTCTAGGTAACATAGTGCCTAGATTGTCCTTTTCAAGTACATTGATAACAAAAGCGGGGGGTGTAGTGTAAGTTTGCAAAACATAAAAAGTGTCCAAACTACAACCCATTTTAGCTAATTGGTCTGCTACTCATTAGCTTCTCTGAACACATGCTTCAGGGGGGGATCATTCGCCTTCCGCGGTAGGTACCTGCAATCATCAATTAGATTTTGGTAGAGACAATTGTTAGATTTCATGAGATTGATTACATCCAAACAATTAGTTTCTATTAGTAGCGGGAGTAGGTTGTCCTTAAGAGCTAGCTTTAGGCCATTGAGGAGTGCGAGGATTTCCATGTATATATTTTTTGCATGAGGTATTTTCATGTTGAATCCTAAGGTCCACTGACCGTTCTCATTTCGAAAAACTCCTCCAATTCCGCCAACCCCAGGATTTCCCAAACAAGAGCCATCTATGTTAAGTTTATAGTAGTTTGTGTCAGGGGGTTCCCATTTGACAAAAATAGTTTTTTGGGGAGGTTTGATATGGAGCTTTTTTGCCATGAAGAGAAATTCTATGGCTTTGTTGATAGGGTGTTTCACGGTCGGGGGGTTCTTCATCCCCTGGAATATGTATCCATTCCTATAATTCCATATATACCATAGGAGAAAGGGAAGGAGGTCTGACCAATGAAGACGATTGTTAAATAATTTTGTGGAGGTCAGTTGCTTTTTAAGCCATGCAAAAAAGGATCCTATCTCTCCTGAGTTTTGGGGGACACAGTGAGCATTTCCGGATTGGGCCCAGATGTCCCTTGAGTAGTTGCAGTGAAATAGGATGTGTTTAATGCTTTCCGGATAATTATGGCAGATGGGGCAAATATCATCGGGGCAGATTCCTCTCCTGGCCAGCATGTGTTTGGAAGGTAGTCTGTCCCAAATGATTAGCCACAGAAAATATTTCAGCTTATTAAGGGTGTTAGATTTCCAGAGCCAGGTGAAGTCCCTTGTGTTAGAGTGTGGGTTAACTGAAAAGGTATCGTATGCTGCCTTGACAGAGAAGGTATTGTGGCCCGGTGAATCCCAGGTATATGAATCCTTGAGTGGAGCGGATTGTTTTATATAGGTGCTCTTGATTTTTGTTTCTAAGTCAATAGGGATATCAAAAGGCAAGGCTCTAAGGTCAAAAGCTCTGTTACTAATGATACATGCAAGATTCAGGCTCTCTCCATTAGCAGGAAGAGGACCTTGGATATACTCCCTAATAGTTCCTAGCTGGTTTATCCATTTATCGTGTCATAGGTTAATTGATTTTCCATCCCCCACTACCCATCTAGTGTTATTGATGCAAAGCTCCGTCCCTTTTCTTATAACCTTCCATGTTGGAGAACCCCTATTTTTAGCAGTTTTCAGGTTATAGTTGCTTGTTAGGGTTCTGGTCCATAGAGCCTCTGGTTCATTTCTAAATCTCCATGCTAGGGCTGCGTTGAAGGCATAGTTTTTCCATAGTGTGTTAGGGATGCCTAGACCTCCTTGCTTTTTTGGCATGGTAACTATACTCCACCTGGCTAGGTGGCATTTCTTCCTGGTAGTTGAGCTACCCCAGAGAAAGTTTCTTTGAATTGTGTCTATTTTATTAATGGTTGCTTTTGGAAGGTCATATATTTGCATGACGTGGTTTGGGATTGCGGCTAATGTAGATTTTATGAGAGTTGTTCTACCAGCTAGGGTGAGGAACCTTGTTTTCCAGCCTTTAAGTCTGGTGTTCATCCGGTCTAGAATGACTTGGAAGTCCTTTTTGGTGGGGGATTTATCTGGCATGGGGAAACCTAGGTATTTACCAAAGTTATGCGCACTTTTCATTGAAAAACAATTACTAAGATGATCTTTGAGATCAGTCGGGGTATTTTTAGAGAACATAATCTTAGATTTTTCGAAGTTGATGGCTTGCCCTGAGGCCTCACAGAACTTGTTGATGGTATCAATAATCGAGTCACAGCTCTTTTGGTTTGTATTTGCTAGGAGAATAAGGTCGTCCGCAAAGAAAAGATGGGAAAGCTCAGGTCCTTTTGGGGATATTTTAACCGGGGACCATATGCAACAATCTATTTCATGATCAATTAACCTTGATAGCATTTCAATGCATATGATAAAGATGTACGGTGACAGGGGATCTCCCTGCCTAATTCCCCTTGATGGCTCAAAAGGCTCTGTTTTGGAGCCATTTATTTGGATGGCCAGGGTGGAGGTGGTGATGCAGGACATGATTAGCTTGATAAGATCAGGAGGAAAGTTTAGCGATGTAAGGGAGAATTTAATGAAAGACCATTCTATTTTGTCAAAAGCTTTCTCGAGGTCAATCTTGAGGATCATTTTTTATTTTCTACCCTTAACATTCTTAAAGTGATCCAGAGCTTCCCTTATGATTATGGCATTGTCAGGAGCTCTCCTGCCTTTGATGAAACTGGTCTGGGTAGGGTGCATTAAGTCTTTTAAGAGAGGTTTAATACGATTAGCTATAATTTTTGTAAGGACCTTATAAGCAGTGTTGCAAAGGCTTATGGGTCTAAATTGTTTTATTGATTCAGCATTCTGACATTTTGGGATGAGACATATTAGGGTACTATTCATGTTTTTTAACATATCTTTAGTTTTGAGAAGTCAATAAGTTGCTTACTTGTTTCCTTCCAGTATTTTTGGTAGAAAAAAGGGTGCAGACCATCCGGGCCCGGGGATTTGTAAGGCTTAAAAGAGCTTAGGGCTTTGTGGATTTCCTCCACCATTGGAATACAGGAGAGATATTGATTCTCCTGATCACTAATTGTTGTACTGTAGGACATATAGTTAGTGTTATGCCAGCATTTATTATGTCCAGTGGTGTAGAGATTTTGGTAATAATTTGTGATGTGGTCTCTAATTGAATCTTGGTCTTGATGCCAATTCTCTGCCTTGTCTTTTAGGCACATTATTCTATTTTTCCTTCTTCTTTGCATTGTAGTAATGTGAAAGAATTTTGTGTTGGCGTCGCCGTCTTGAATCCATTGGACCCTTGACTTAAGCTTCCAAAATTTCTCCTCTTGGGTTAGTATTAAGTTGTACTCGTGGAGAAGATTATTTTCTAGGTCTATGAGGAATTGGTTATGAGGATAGTTTAAGGAGGATTGAATGCCTCTTAACCTAGCAAGAAGCTTGTTTCTTCGTTTAAAAATATTGCCAAATGTTTGTCCGTTCCACTCCTTAACTCTCATGCTAAAGTTGTCTATTGCTTTGGTTATGTTTGGTTGATTTGACCAAGTGTTATGAACTAGGTTTCTAAAGGAGGGGTGGGTTAGCCACATAGATTCTATCCTGAAGATGTTGCTTTTTGACTTAGGATTTTTTTCCAAATCTAGCTTTATAGGGCAGTGATCCGAATGGACTCTAGTAAGGTGATGGACATTAGCATCTTGGAATAGTTCAATCCATTCCGTGTTGGCTACACATCTGTCTAGACGTTCCATAATAATGGTTTATATTAGTCCAAGTGAATGTTGGTCCTTTAAAACCTAAATCTACAAGACCACAATGATTTAAACAATCTAGAAAATATGATACTCTACTGTAATTTATAGGGAGGCCCCCGAATTTCTCCGATGCACGGGTGACTTCGTTGAAGTCTCCCGCTACTAACCATGGCCCTTTATAATTTTCGGCCACTGTCCTTAAATTTTCCCATAGTATTTTCCTTTCTTCGAGCAAACAACTAGCATAAATAATAGATATAAGCCATTTTTTCGAAGAATTTTGTACCTTTACCATGGCATGAATTTCTTGGTTCGTTCCTCCAATTTGGTCCACAAGGGTGTCACCATTTTTCCACATGAGTACTATACCTCCCGAGTTTCCATTTGCCGGCATTTGAATGAGACTAGAGTAGCCAAAGTCGTGTACCAAGTCATGGTGATCATCCAATTTTGTTTCTAGTAGTGCAACTATGCTAGGTCGATGATAGTCAAGCATAGCTCTGAAGGCTCTTCTAAACTCCACGCTGCCCGCTCCTCTACAATTCCAAAAGATCATGTTCATGCTTGTATTTCTTGTTGACGAGCTTCCTTCATTGCATGTCCAGTAGTGTGTGAACATTGTGGGCACTAGGACTACTGCATGTTGATGGAGGCTCGTTGGGTTTGTCTTTCTTATGGAGATCGAGCATTTCCTCAAATCCACCGGGCAACTTATGATGTATCTTTTTTCTTTTCTTGCCTTGAACACCATTGTTTTTGGATAGCGTAGTACCCCGTGTTCCACTATTCATTCTGTTAGGTCTTCTTCCTCTCCTTCCTCCTCGTTCACTTGTGTTCGATATTGATTCTGTGTGTGAGGGGGGTGCACTGTCTGGGGCTGGGATGCCACTGGGGGTACTGCTACATTGTTGGGGTTGGTAGTTGGGGTTTGTGTTGATTGTTGTGAGGTCTGCTGCAAGGTCTGGTTCAATTGTTGCAAGGGTTGATGCATGGTTTGTGGGGTAGTTTGTGCATGGTTGTTTGCATGGTGTGGGTATAAGGGGAGATGTTGACTGGGCATGGGTTGGTGCGTGGGTGTGATGGGTAGTTGGTTCCAAACCTGGGAGCTCCAAGGCGAGGGGTGTTGGCTTGCATGTAGTGTCATTGAATGTGGGTGTAGAGGGCTCAACCATGGACGTATCCATGCATTGCTTAGACCTAGTTGTAGGCCCTCCGCCACAATTTGAGCCAAGTAACTCGGGTCTCCTATTTGGATTATTAAGTCCCTCCTCTCTAGTTGTAGGCTCACATTCAGAGTTTGTCCCATTAGGCCCCATTCCAACCAAGATTGTGGTATATGATCTGAGGGGGTTGGCCTTGTGGTGAAGATCAGTGGTGTTTCTTGTTGGTTCATGGGACTTGGACGTGTCCAGACATATCGTCTGGGCATGTGGCTCCTTCGTGGGTGATGATGGTTTGGGTGGAATCTTGGCATTATGGGGTTGTATGGTGAGATAGGTAGAATCTTGTAGATTAAGACTATTTTGCTTAGGGGGGCTATTTGATGTGTTGGAAGAGCACGCTGCCTTCTTGTTGTGCATGTAATTGTGAGTGTTATCTTGCCTTGTCTTAGGAATCAAAGTATCTATGGCATTAATGGTTGAAAGACTTGAAAGACTTTTGTTTGACAAAGGTTGATGTGGATTGGTACTATAATCCTCCTCTAATGTCTTATTTGGGGAAGCTGATGTGGTGGTGTCTACTTCTTGGTTACTCTTAGTGTCATGCATTAAATGGTGATATTGATTGGCTAGAAAATTCAACGGATCAATGTCCATGGAATTAATACCTAGTCCTAGTGTGTTGGTTGCCGATGTGACCAAGGAGTAGGGTTTATGTTCATTTGGGGGGGGGGGGGGGGGGGGTGAGTTAATGTCTAAGGGATTTTGTGGGTTAATGTGGGGGTTAATGAGGGGATAGGGGTTGTCCCCAGCTTTTACCTTATTGTCCAGCGTGTAAGGAGGTGTTGTTGGGGGGTAGGAGTTTTCATTGCATGGAGTAGGGTTGCATGTCCTATGACCGGAAGGTTTGGCTGCTTCGAGGGTGGTTTTCTCCCCTGGGGGATTGTTAGTACCCACTGGGTAACTATTGTCCAGTAGAGACGGGTCCTTGGTCTCCTTCTTGCGATTTTGAACATTGATATCCTAAGCGTGGTGTTCCTATTTAGAAGGAGTCATGGTAGATGTTGTAGGGGGTTCCATGGCTGCTCTTTGTTTCATGGTAGGTTTGGGATTTGAGGTGGAGGTTTGAAGTTTTTTGTTACGTTTTTTGTGTGAAACAATTGTCCATTCATCTAGCTTTTGGGTGATTTTTTCCACTGGGCAAGCCTTGCTAGTGTTGGCACTGGCCTTTGCACTGGAATGGTTTCGTTGGTAGGGGCATGTGTTTAGGTTATGTCCTAATCGACCACAACCCGTGCACAGTAGGTTGAAGCCCTCATAGGTGATTTTTTGCATATGTTTTCCTATAACAATATATGTTTTGAGTGGTTTTTCTATGGGGACTAGGACGCAGAGGCGAGCATATTTACCTTTAACTGCGGATTTAGTACAAGCATCAATATGAATTAGTTGCCCCAATTTCTCTCCTATTTTAAGGAGGATATCGTAGTCGTAAAACTCTGTTGGTAATTCCGGGAGTCTGGCCCATATGGATGAAAAGTTAGGGTAGCTTGGGATGCTACGAACCTAGGTTCCCATTTTCTTACTGTAAGGAATTGATTGTCAATGAACCAAGGCCCTTCGTGTAGAGCTTTGTTGTAGTTTTCCTCCTTAGTGAACTTAACTAAGTAGTAGTCGCATCCTAAATCCACTAGAGATAGAGGTTCTGTGGGCTTCCATATGGCGTGGATTTTCCTTTGAAGGAATTGGTACCCTACTCTCCTTCTGAAATCTTTTACTATAAGAGCATTAGTCCAGTTTTTGTATATACGTTCCTTATCCGAGGAAGTGATGGGAATGAAGAGTTCGAGGTTGGGATAGTTGTTCGTTTCATCTTCGTGTTCATATGAGTTCAGGTTATGTTGTACATTTATTTGGTTAGTATCCAGAATGGAGTTGTTGTTGTTAGAGATTAGTGTGTCTAAGAAGGATGCCCTTCTTGTGTTGTCACCCTTTTGTTCCAGGCAGTCTTCATTTGAAACCTCCTGGCGAGTAACATGTGTCTGTTCCATGGTGAGATTCATGGGCAATTGTAGAGGGTCAGAGGTGTTGTGTGGAGGTGCCAGGGTATGAGGGTGTTCCACCATTATCACTGTCCTTGTGGTCGTGCAAGAGGCCTTGACGGGAGGGGGTGGGAAATCAGCATGTGTGTGTTCTTTCATATAGGAATGTAATGTTTGTCAAGGTTTGGGGGAGGAAAGTAGAGAGAGGGGCCTATATTAAAAATAATATCACTTTTTATTTTAAAATATAACTTTGAATTGGTCTAAAAATTAATACATATTTTCCTTTATAATGTTTCAAACCTATTGAAATTTTTTATAATTATTTTTTTATTACGTGCAATTAAATTTTCTTTCTCTTTTAGTTTCAAAGATACAAATTTAGCTTTTAATTTTCATTAGTAAAATTACCAACATGTGATATTTATTTAGTATATTTAAATATAAATTTTATATATTTTTATCTAGCAAGACTTTAATTTTGTGGTCATATCCATATTTTAAGCGTTCTCATCATAACTTTAAGAAATTTTTAATCTCAAATTCGATTTGTCTTTTCCTTTTATTTTTAATATATTTAATTATTTTTCTTACTTTTGCTATAATGTTATCTAATATGCAATATTATCACGTTTTAATGTAATTTTTTTATTAGCTTATACTTTATTTAATACTTTTATCCAATACTATCTTTAAATATAACATGGAAAATATGTAAATGTTTTATAATAAATAGAATATGTATTTTATTTTTAAACTATTGCTTGAAAGTTTCAAATTATTTTAATTTATTAATAATATTTTTGAGTTTTTATACTTACTTTATTTTATTTCTAAAGTAATTCTTAGTATAAATATCCTCATATTTTCTCTAATTTATTCATATTATTTAATATTTTTCATATATTTTTATCTATTAGACTTTAGTTATATGGCCTTATTCACATGCATGTTATTTCTTATTATACTTACATAAAACTTTCTCATCTCAAATTTAAATAAGTTTTATGCTTCTTCTTTTGTATGATGAAATTTTTGAATTTTTTTTTTCTTTTTGTTCCTTAGTTTTGCTATTAAATTATTCAATGCTTAATATTATTACATTTTCATATAACTTTTCATTAGCTTGTCTGGATTTAATATTTATTTTTTACCATACTCATTCTAATACAATATAAATAACTATAAAAATATTTCAATAGTAACTTCAAGACTATTACTCATATTCTAAAGTGTGATTTTTCTTATCATATTTTTTTATAAATAAAATCTTATCTCAATTTTTTACAACAATGGTTCTACTATCATTTTATATATTGTGTATAAAATATTTATTTTCCTGATTTCTCAATATTAATATGACTTTATTATTCTTGTTATTAAAATATTTTTACTGATTATTTAATTATTTCTCACCTTATAAATAATTTATATAGTTTATGTAAGATCTTTTTGCTGCTTGCATTTTTTTAATTCTTAAAGTCAATAAATTTTTAATATCTTAAGTAAATTTTAGTTTTATTTTATATTGTAACTTACTCCAATGTATAAATAGGCACAGGTTATCTCAAATTACGTCTTTTTATATTATTTTTTTATTATAGCAATTTAATTAATTTTTTACCTCCATATTTCTGGCTAATATAGAAGAAAATATTTTAGTGGGTCAATATATGGATATAAATTTAGATAAAGATATAAATATACATATAAATACAAATATTGACATATAGATTAGATTTGTCTAAGATTTATTTAGATTATGTAGAAAATTCATTCAACTACTTCCATTAATTATGTTTTCATTTATAATTTCTAACTATTAATGTTGCCCTAAAATTGCCAAGTGGCTTCATTTAAGCTTGCCACTTGGCTTAACCACAGTGCATACTACACACCTTTTAATATTATATCGATTGTACTGTCTAGACTTGTCTAGTTCTTTCTCACCTATTTGATATTGAGCGTAATACCTACTTGAATGGTAGTATTTTCTCTATTACTCGCTCGACTACAGAGAAATTGGGGAAAAAGGCGGGGACAAGAAGTTGTACAGGCTAGCGAAGATGGGGGAGCGGAAGGCCCGGGATCTAGACCAAGTGAGATGCATAAAAGACGAGGAAGGAAGAGTTTTATTGGAGGGGTCACATATTAGGCAGAGATGGCAGTCTTACTTCCATAGACTCTAGAATGAAGAGCGAAATAGGTGCATTGTGCTGGGGGGGGTTGGAGTACTCAGAGCGGCAGCAAGATTTTGGGTACTGTAGACGCATACGAGTGGGGGAGGTTGTAGGGGCTATGCGCAGGATGAGCAGGGTAGAGCGACTGGGCTAGACGAGATCCCGGTGGAATGCTGGAACAACGTGGGTAATGAGGGCTTAGAATGGCTTGCTAGGTTGTTTAACGTCATTTTTAGGATGAACAAGATGTCCGAAGAGTGAAGGCGGAGTACGATGATCCCATTGTGCAAGAACATGGAGGAATGTCCAAAACTGCAATAACTATGGGGGTATCAAGTTGTTAAGCCATACGATGAAAGTGTGGGAGAGGGTGATTGAAGGGAGGTTGAAGAGGTGTGTGTCCATTTTCGAGAACCAGTTTGGTTTTATGTCGGGATAGTCGACTACGGAGTCCATTCACATTGTGAGGAGACTGGTGGAGCAGTATAGGGCGGTGAAGAAGGATTTGCATATGGTGTTTGTTATTCAGGACATGTATGATGGAGCTAAGACACGGGTTAGGACAGTAGGAGGAGAGTCTGACTACTTTTCGGTTGAGATGGGGCTGCATCAGGGATCAGCACTTAGCCCATTTTTGTTTTCCCTGCCGATGGATTCTTTGACACGTCACATTCAAGGGGATGTGCCTTGGTCCTTGTTATTTGCCGATGACATAGTCCTGATTGATGAGACGCGAGGTGGCGCTAACGAGAGGCTGGAGGTCTGGAGACATACTCTGGAGAAAGGGTTTCAAGTTGAGCAGGACCAAGACAGAATACTTGAAGTGCAAGTTCAGCGATATTACCCAGAGGAGGACGGGGATGTGAGACTCGATACGCAAGTCATTCCGAGGAGAGAGAGTTTCAAGTATCTGGGATCTATAATTCATATGGATGGGGAGATAGATGAGGATGTCACACACCGTATCGAAGCAGGGTGGATGAAGTGCAGGCTCTTTTCTGGTGTCTTGTGTGATAAGAATGTGTCGTTGAGACTTAAGGGTAAGTTCTACAAGATAGTGGTTAGACCGACTATGTTGTATGGGGCAGAGTGTTGGATAGAATTAGGGATGAAGTTATTCGGGACAAGGTGGGAGTGGCCCCTCTGGAGGCAAAGATGCTTGAGGCAAGGTTGAGATGGTTCGGTCATGTTAAGAGGAGAAGCACAGAGGTCCCAGTCAGGAGATGTGAGAGGTTGACCTTGGGAGGTGAGAGGAGGGGTAGCGGTAGGCCAAAGAAGTCTTGGGGAGATGTAATCAGGCTGGACAAGGCACAACTTGAGCTAACCGAGGACATGACCCTAGATAGAAGGGTGTGGAAGTTGAAGATTAGGGTAGAAGGTTAGTAAGTAGTCATGTGTTTCCCTTTGTGTTCTCTAGTTTGATAGTATTAGTGCTAGTACGGTACCCTTTTTTCCTTAGTTTGCTATATTCGCATGTCTCGTTCCATTATTACTAATCATCGGTAATTTCCTAGTTTGCTAGCAGTACTTCGTTCATATTCTCGTTTGCTACCTTGGATTTAGTTTTCTAAATATATTAGCTTGCTATTACTTGCTATCAGTACCGCTTTCATATTCTCAGTTGCTATTTTTTATTTAGTTTTCTAATTATTTATCTTGCTATTACTTGCTATCATGGCTTCTTTCACCTTCTTTAGCCGAATGTCTATCGGAAACAGTGTCTCTGCCCTTCCATGGTAGGGGTAAGGCTGCGTACATCCTACCCTCCCCAGACCTCACTTGTGGAATTTATACCGGTAGTTGTTGTTGTTGTAATCGCTCGACTACAACACTAAATTCGAACGATTTGAGGCTGATTTTGACCTCAAAAACTAGTTCATCGGAGAAAAATTGTACTGTCTAGACTTATATAGTTCTTCCCCACATGTTTGATGTGGGAGCGTCGTACCTTCACTACTCGATGGTAGTGCTTTCTTTCTTACCCGATCGTCTGACTACTACAACACTAATTTGGACGACCTGAGGCTGACTTCAACCTCAAAAACTAGTCCATCGGGGAAGAATTGTATGTCTAGACTTGTTTAGTTTCACCCTCACATGTTTGATTTGGGACTGAGTGTCATACATTCACCTACTCGAATGGTTGTGCTTTCTTTATTGCCTGATTGTCTGACTTGACTACAATACTAATTGAACGACGTGAGACTGACTTTGACCTCAAAAACTAGTTTTACAATTCTAATTTAAACGACGTACGTGAGGTTGACCTTGACCTCAAAACTAATTCGCCGGGAAATAATTGTATTGTCTAGACTTATGTAGTTCTTCCTCACCTATTTAATGTCGGAGTTAGCATTATAACTTCACCTACTTGAATGGTAGTGCTTTATCGTCTGACTGTACAACAACACTAATTTTAATAACGTCAGGTCGACTTTGGCCTCAAAAACTAGTTCATCGGGGAAGAATTGCGTTATCTGGACTTGTCTAGTTCTTCCTCACCTGTTTGATGTGGGACTGCATGTCATACCTTCACCTACTAGAATCACCGGTGGTACTTTCTCTATCGCCCGATTGTCTGACTCAACTATAACATTAATTTGTAACAACGTGAGGCTAATGTCACGACCCAATTTCTCCTCCGTTGGGTATCGTGATGGAACTTAGTCTTAGAACTAGGTAAGCCTAACATTTACTGAATAACAATAACAAAAAAAACATCTAACAACCTTAGAAATGGAATTCTCTATAAAATTTTACAGTACCCAAAACCAGTAGTACAAGTTATAAGCCTTCCTAGGAGAAGTTTTACATAATGAATACATCATTGTTCCGGAATAGAAGAAACAATGGAAATAAATACATTAGAGGGCTACTTCGGAGCCTGCGAACGCCCGACATGTGTACATTGAAGTTTCCATCCACACCAAGCATGAGTCTCAAACCTACTCAATCCGGAGTACCTGACTCTGCACAAAAATGTGCAGAAGCGTAGCATGAGTACACCACGGTGATACCCAGTAAGTATCAAGCCTAACCTTGGTAGAGTAGTGACGAGGCTAGGTCAAGACACTCACTGAACATCTAACATGTACAGGATATGACATAAAGCTAACAAGAAAGAAATATTAAAGAAATGTCAATAACAACATAAATCGGATTACAAACAGTAATAACGATAAGGGAAACATGTCTGGCAACGAGAAATACCAAGTAAATAGACAACAACATAATTGGGTACAGACAAGGGTAAATGTGCTCAAGTAGGGAAAATGATGTCAACTCAACCAATCAAATCGTTTCTATTACATGACTCCAGTAATCCCAATTCTCGCAATTTCATACCACACATCTCATCTTTCAAACCTTTAACACACACGGCACTTTGTGCCCACATCATTCCATCTCACCTTACACGGTGATTTTCACATGTTACTCAGTACATAATATCCGTGACAAATGTTAATTAGGATGTTCGAAAGACTTTATATATATATATATATATATATATATATATCGAAAGTAAAACTACAGCTTCTGATCCAAGTAGGAAATCAATGAGAAAATGAGTTTATCTTGAAAATCGTTTGGTTAATGAAAATAATCTCTTTCAAGTAAATACAACACTGGATAAGCTACTGAATTTAATATAGAATTTATTGAATTACAATATAATACGATTCATTTGTAAGTAAAATAAAAGCCTCAGACAAGCCAAGGAGATTAAGTTGAGAAATCAATTGAAATAAAATATAACAACTAGAAGAAATGGTAAGTATCGAAATAAGGGGCGGGTTTTAACATAAAAATCACACAAGACAACATGATATTAATTATTTTATTTTTCTCAAGTCACTATATTACTAACAACTCATCAGGGCAGGAGGCAATGACTCAACGTAGTAAATTCACCTTGAGAAAAATTCACCAGAACAGTAGTATTAGAAAAAGAACTCAGGAAATGACGGTAAGGCGCTAAGTCAACGACAATAACTCATCTTCGAAAAACAGTAAAGGACCGGGAATAATAATTTTCATAATCTCGTACGAAAGAACTGAAACCAAAGCAATAAAACAGGGAATACAAAACACAAGTATATAGCGGCGCGCAACTCGATCCCACCATATGATATCGATATCATATTCACCCTTATTCCATCATATCAATTCACCCTTATTTCACATGTTGAGGCGTGCAACCCGATCCCGCCGTACAATATCATATCATGCCAATAAGCAAAATATGTTGCGGCGCGCAACTCGATCCCACCATATAATATCAATATCATAATTCATCCTTATTTCCTCATAACAATCCACCTTTGTTTCGCCTGTTACGGCGTGCAACTCGATCCCACCATATAATAGCAATGTCACAATATAAATATCCCCCCTTATTTCATCACCTCCCTTATTTCACCTGTTGCAGCGTGAAATCCAATCCCCCTTACAATAATTTAAATCAATAACAATAACTCAATGCCTGCACTAACAAGAATTTCTACAATGAAAGATATCAGTACACAACGACAAAGAAATCACATAAAACCCGGAGGAACACAACAACTATACAAAAATGACAGGGCAGATAAAGAACGTGGTAACTAAGTATGCAATCATAACAATTAATACATGTAGCAGATAAGTACATTACATAGAACAATTCAACAATTAAGAGGTAACAAGACAATAAGGAAGATAATAACTTCAACTACGGCATATAAGGCCAAATAACGAGCAAGAAGTACAGTTAGGTGCTAGCAACGACAGATAAAGCATGTAAGAGTAGGATAACAACGAGATACTACATGTTATGACAATTCAATTAAAGGCATGGGGAGACACTAGACAATCTAAACCGGTAAAATATCACATATAGACCGAGTACCCATTCGTCACCTTGTGTACACAGCTTTCACTTAACAAGATAGCACAATTTACTCAATTCCTAAGGGGTAGCTTCCCCCACACAAAGTTAGGCAAGACACTTACCTCAATCCGGCTAAATCAATACTCAAATTAGCTTTTCCTTAACAAATTCACCTCCGCTCGGCTCAATCTAGCCAAAGACGACTTAAATACATCAAATAATGCAAGAGGAAACAACTTCAATTAACAAAGTTATGATCTTTACACAATTTGCAAAAAGTTAACCCCCCGGGCCCGCACCTCGAAACCCGATAAACTTTACAAAACCCCGAACACTCATTCCGATACGATTTCAACCATACCAAAATTATCAAGTTCCGATACCAATTCGCTTTTCAAATCATCATTTTACATTTTGAAAGATTTTACAATTTTCCCCCAAATTTTCCTTTAGATTCTCATGAATGTTAAACCTAAGATATAATCACAAAATATGATAGAAAATTGATTATAGGTACTTACCCAATGATTGTAGATGAAATTCCTCTCTCAAAATTGCCCACTCTCGGACCTAGGGTTCAAAATATGATAAAATGAAGCTAAGTCCCGAAATGGGAATCTTAATACCAGCCTTAGATGTCGCATTCAGGATCGCAAATGCGACAAAAGTATCGCAAATGTGAAGGCTTGCCAGCTCTGTTCAGGTCTCAAATGCGACACAAGACTCGCAAATGGGAGCTCTAAGTTTTTCGCAAATGCGGAGCTGCAATCGCAAATGCGATGAATTGGTTCGCAAATACGAACTCCTCTGCCCCAGCCCATCTTCGTAAATGCGAGAATGATCTCTCAAATGCGGTCATCAAAAATGCGATGAAATCCTCGTAAATGCGAGAATGATCTCTCAAATGCGGTCATAAAAAATGTGATGAAATCCTCGCAAATGCAAGAACAGAAACACTAGTACAGCTGAACCTTCTTCCAATACTCCGAAACGCGTACAAAACTCATAAGCCTTCGGGGCTCTAAACCAAACACCCTCACAAGTCTGATAACATAACACGAACTCGCTCGTGCGATTGGAACACCAAAATAACCTCTATAACCACGAATCGAACGCCAAAACACATGAAAATCATATTGAACTTCAAGAACCTCTAGAATCGCAACCGAGCGTCCGAACCATATCAAATTAACTCCAAATGATTCCAATTTTGCAGGAAAGTTCCAATAATTTAGGTGTGTTTTAACGGGTTGGGTTTGGGTAAATGCACCTAACCAAGGTTAAAACTAATGTAGGGCAGGGGTAAAGTCAGACCAATAATGAACAGACACGAGGAAATGTGGGTCTATTCACTAATTATAAATATTTAAAAAAGAAAAAATTCAGTCGTTAGTCAAATAATGGCATAGATGGGCCAAATATTTAACGGTAGTGGCATGGAAATAGTGAGCTTTTAACGAATGGCATCGATAGATCATTTATGTAAGTTGAATGACATTTTTAGGCATTTTCCGATAGTTAATACTATGACACGAGGTTGTCACGACCCCAAATCCTAACAGGACGTGATGGCGCCTATGGTGGAACTAGGCTATCCAACCATCACATTACTACGATTTTGTTTAATTATAACAGTTCACAATTAAATAATAAGCAAACAACCATAGCATCAAATAATATAATTAAGTCTTAACGTCCCAATAGTAGTCTAACCAACCTCCCAAGAACTGGAGCCAATAGTTATGAGCATCTAAGAATAAATAAATCTAACTCTACTAACTATAATATAAGTCTCTGAATCAAATGCTAAGACTAAATAGGGAAGGGAAATGGAGAAGTTGTGGACGCTGGAAAGCTACCTCGAAATCCCGTGAAATGCTGCTATCGCACCTGCGTCAGCTACTGCTGCGAGCTAGTACCTGGATCTGTGCACAGAGGCACAGGGAGTCTTTATGAGTACGCCAACTAAGTAGTAATGAAAATAAATCACAGTCTGAGTAATATAAACACACAGTACAGATACACAATTCCACAAAACCAGTAAAACACCAAGTAACCAAGTACTATTCATCAAATAATAAGTTCGAAATAAGTTTTCAGAAATCCCTTGAAAACAAGTGCAATATGAGTATATCTCAATAAAATTTTCAGTAAAACCAGTTTGAAAACTCAGTAAAAATCTTCATAAACTGCCCCTCGAGCCATAATCATTTCTTGTAAAAATATCTTTCAGTATCAGCCCATCAGGCAACCTCACAATCACTCTGCCCATCAGGTAACCTCACAATTACTCTGCCCATCAGGCAACCTCACAATCACTCTACCCATCAGGCATCCTCACAATCACACATCATAAGCCCCGCGGGCATCACTCAATCGGTAGCGGCGCTCACTAGGGGTGTGTTACAG